>JAQHUG010000154.1:1046441-1061731 GCA_028555095.1 Dicrostonyx torquatus | reverse complement strand
AGAGAGAGAGAGAGAGAGAGAGAGATAGCAGTTCTTCAATGCAGAAGCACCACCGACTCTTTTCAACTGAAACTGCTGCCCCAGCACTCTCTTTGAGCTTTTCTACCAAAAGACCAGACAACTGTAGTGTTCTCTGAACTGGAAACCAAGCTCCAATACCCAGAAGGGAGCTGTGCATTACTATGATTCCCATCAGAAAAGAGGTGCCATCTGAACCAATGCCATCATTGTATGCATCAAAGGGCCTTTGGAGGACTAAGGGCCCTGGGCAGCAACTTACACCAAGTATCTTAAAATACAAAGGGAAAAAGTCCTTACCCTCGGCAGTCTGGCATGGTTTTCTGGGTTGGTATCATGGGATTTGTAACCCTTAGAGCTGTCTTAAAGAAAGGAGGAAGTTTCCTATGCTTGTAAGTGTTGAATTGGAACTGGCAGACCACCTGCACAGAGAGTACACAGAAGTCGGGTGACTCAAAGCTCCTTCCATGAAGAACTCTGCAGAGCAAAGGGAATGCTATTAGATTTCTCATGCTAAAAAGCATTTCCAGGGCTGGAGCTATAACTCAGTGGTAGAGTGTTTGCATGGCTTATGCAAAGCCCCGAATTCAGTCCCAAGCACCAAGGAGAAATTTAAAAGAGAGCAGGCACAAATTCAGGCAAGAGGGTTGCCATGAGTTTGAGGCCAGTGTGAGCTCCACAGTCTCAGCAATCAAAACTAAACAACCATCGCATGACCCAAAACCCCAGCTTTAGAGTTTTGGCCCTGCTTATCTGTCAACAAAGTGGCTTTCCAACTCTTCTGTTCTCCTGGTCCCCATCCCCTTCATGTCACAAGAGGGTCGGTCAGAACATTTCTAAGCTGCCTTTGTTGGGAGTTTATAATTGGTCAGGAGATTATATTCCATTGTGGGAATATTATATAATATTATATGTCATAAATATTATATAATATAACAATTATATTATCTATATTATATATGCAGATGAGCACACGATAGACCCACAGTGAAGGTATAAACCCACAAAACTTGCAGGGCCGTGCCTTGTTCACTACATTCCTAGATAAAAGAAATTCATGTTGGGGAATTAATCAGGAGTTATCTTGAAAACGTATTCTTCAGTATTGTTCAGTGTGCTCGCAGGGGCCTGAACTCTTAGACCAGATACCACTTCCATGTTGCCAATTTGCGTTTTTGGGGCCAGAATACAGAAGGAGGCCTGTTGTAAATTCTCAGGAGCCTGACTCCTGGAGGCTAGGAAGGTGCTGCTGTTTCTAACCACAGTGTTTCCGTAACAACTACAACTTGGTGACAGGGACAGGCATCTATTTTCTCATAGATTCAGAATGGAGACATTGAATTGTTAGCACGATAGTTCCTTCCCAGGCCATGACAGGAGAATCGAGCATGGATGCTATCTTTACATTGTAGATGGCCCAGAGTTTTATGATCTTTTTTTGACTTTCATCCCTCTTTGCATATCCTATCTACATACAAATCCGCCCCTTACGAGTTTACTCGGCAGATTAGAGAATAAGAGCTATCCCGATGACCTCATTGGACCCAGCTCTCTCTGTAGCACTGTTTTCAAATGAGGTAATATTCTGAAGTACTAGGGCGAGATTATCAGCCTATGAAATGTGGGGAGATATAATTCAGTCCCACTTCTGCCTACTCCATTGGGCATGCCCCCTTGGCACGATGGGTGATTGGCAGTGTGTCACGATAACAGCTGCCCTCTCCTTTAGGTTCTTCTCCCCCAGTGGACTTCTCCTCCCCCTCCCCCAGATTTTCTACTAGTATTTGTTTTTATATGAATATTTATTTGGACATTGTGAGTGGTGTATATATGACATGAACACACATGCATAAACAGACAGTGTGTGTGTCTGTGTGTGTGTGTGTGTCTGTGTGTGTGTGTGTGTGTGTGTGTGTGTGTAGGGGAGAGCTTTTTCCTTTCAGAGCTCCTGGTCCCCGGAGCACGGTATGTATTTTGTGGGTCCTCATCACATCTCCAGTTTCTATAGAAATAGTTAATCTTGTATTCTTGCCTCAGGATTTCCCTGAAGGAAACATTCACAGCACAAAAAGTTGTTGCTTAGTGCAAAGCCAGTCTCATCCTGGAAATAACCCTACCAGACATTTATGTTGGCCTGGGTCCAAACACCCTTCTATGATGGTCATCTCCTTCCTGGACACAAATGACCTGCTTTGTAGCTGAGTTTATCCTGTAACCCCAGGAAGAGTACTGAGGGAGGACCCTGAAGAAATGTCTTCTGATGCCCCCAAAGGCTGGGGCTCCTGGGCTTGGTCATGTCCATGATGGTGACAGTCTCTGGTCAGCAACCAACAGTTCAGATGATCACCAAGGAATGATTCCCAAGTCCGTACTCCAGGCTATTTTTGAGTTCCTTTCTGGGTTAAGTGTTAAGAGTGATTTTTTTTTGAACTTTGAGACTGGCCAAGTATTTAAACTGACTAGAAACAAGTATCTCAGGCTACATCTCCTCAATAAGTTCCTACAGCTTCATGGAGCGAAGCTTTTGTGGTTCCCATCAGGAGAACAGATGCAGGCCATTTTGAAGCCTTCGGAGGTCACACAGAGGGTGGAAAAGGCAAATTTTCTTCAGTGAACTCAGTGGATGGAGATGAGTGCCCTGGCTCCTGTTTCCTGGCTTCCTGGAGGAGTGCCGCTTCCAGCAGGACCCATTGTCCGCACCTGACACCGCTCTCCACAGCTGCTCACTGGGTGTCCCAAAGGCAGTCGTGAGCTGCAAGGAATCTCAAAGGCCCCTTCTCACATGTGCTGGCTGTGAATATTGTTCCACCCCGAGTTTCAGTGAGAGGAAGAGCTACCACCCTATCATCACAGCAGACACCCTATGGCAAAACGAAGCAATTTTGGTGTGAAAGAATAGGCTTGACCTTTTACCAAAAAAACAAGCAAGCAAAACAAACAAATATGAGACCACCAAATTGAAGTGGGAAAAATTGTCATGAAAACCCAGAACTCAAGGGTGGAGAGATGGCTCAGTGGTTATAGTGCCACAATTCAGAACACAAGGACAAGCACCTGTCCCAGCTTTGCTGCCTGGGACTCTCGTTTCAGGAGCTCACATTGCTTCCGGACACTGTGTGCACACACTGCACAAATGCACACACAGATACATACACACAAACAAAAATAAAATAAAAAATCTTAAAATAATCCAGGATTCTCCATCCCTTGAAAATACTTGAACATGTGGAAAGAAATGGATCACAATGTCCACCAACGGCAAAGAATTAAGATATAATAGGCAATAGATAATCTGGGGTCATATAATATGCATCGGGCCTTGTGCCAAGTGCTGGCTACCTTCTCATTGAATCTTGATAAAACTCATTAAGAATAATTTCTAGCCGGGCGGTGGTGGCGCATGCCTTTAATCCCAGCACTTGGGAGGCAGAGGCAGGCGGATCATTGTGAGTTCGAGACCAACCTGGTCTACAAGAGCTAGTTCCAGCGCAGGCTCCAAAGCCACAGAGAAACCCTGTCTCGAAAAACCAAAAAAAAAAAAAGAAAGAAAGAAAGAAAAAAAAATAAAAGAAAAAGAAAAAAGAATTTCTATTGGTGATGAGAATGAAATAAGTGAATACACATAGGCATGCTTAGACATTATAAAGTGTTATAAAGATGAGTAAATTCAATACACACTATCATTTTATTCAGTGATCCCTGGCATTTTTCTATGCCTAGGCTGTACACAGTGAAATAACAGATACCTAACATGGTATGTGGTCCAGTCCTTTCCCACACCTCAAAACACTACCCAGAGGAGTGACATCAGCCTTGTTAAGAGAACCATAGGAATGTTGAGCAACCTTCTTGGGGAACCACAGCCACACGGATTCTTCCCTCAGCACCATGGGGATGTTCAGGATAAACAGGTTAGTGGCTAACCAAACCATAGAGCTGACAAAGAATCCATCGCCTTTCATTCCATGGTTAGTGGCTTCAACATGAATCCAGCCTTTGCAAGGTCTGGACTCTGCTGGGTTCAGTAGTCACATCAGTAGAGAGGGGGCGCTACTGTGCGTGTTTATGCTAATGAACTGAGTGAGCCAATCCACTTAAGAACACCTCTCAAAGTGCTGACATATAGGAAGTAATAAAAACAGTAATTAAACACCCACTGTTTCAGCTTGCTTGGGAAATACCGAGCTGGTGTGGGGCTCAGTGCAGGTGACACATTTTATAAATCGCATGGTGCTTGAAAGGAAGTGAGCCTAGAGGCACAGGGACTGGCAGAGTACAAATGCCCTGTGGGTGAGAGCCCTGCTTGTTCTTACTCAACAATGCCACCCACCTTTGTCCTGGCATCACTTACTCCACTCCACACTGGTGAGTGAGTTTCCTGGAGTGTAGATATGTTTGCGAGAGCCTGTGTGGGGACTCCGTATTCTGTGTTTGCAAATTCCCCCCAAAGACAGTTTAACCGAGGGAATCCAGAACAAAAGCTAAAGAGCGTTATGTTAGGTGTCAGGGTGAACACCCCAAGTCAGTAGTGTGGAACGAATAGCTGTGCTTATCAAAGCCATCTCTGCATCAGCCATGTAGCACACCGGACCAGTGGATAATATGCATCATAAATGGCTGTATTTTTGTTTTCCGTATCATGTCAATTATGTTTAAATTATTATTTGCAAGCAGGTTTTCTATTCGCCACCCTAAATGAACTCATCCGATAGTGAGGTAAACAGGCTAAGGACTAGAGGCAGAGGCTGGTGAGTGAATCAGACAAGCTGATGAATTCCCGGCCCTGACCTCCAGCTCCGTGTTCTGGTTCTACCAACACTGACCCAATCACGCATCAGTCGTTTGTTTGCGCGACACACTCTGAGGGGATTGGATCAAGTCACCTCCAGAGGACGGCAACTGCAAAGTCGTGTCACTCATGTTCCTGAGGGAGAACTTATCTCTCTCCATATTTAGAAGTTGGTGTGAGGGAAAAGGGCTGGAAGGGCACGGGTTGAATCACATGGCCACCATCAACTTAAGAATGCTTTCCAAAGGCTGGCTGATGTGTTCTGAGGTGCATAGCATGTCTAGCATTAGCTCCCGAGTGGTAGAGGTAGCATCGCGGATGAAAGAAATCCTTTACTGTACAGTACTGTGTACTGATGCCCGGCACCGGCTCTGTGTGAGGCCTGGCAATGGCGAGACAAAGGCAGACAAGGTAGATATGGATGGAGCTTGTTTGACGGTGATCTCTGATGGCTTTATTCTTCTGGTGGTCACAGCTCATCTAAGACCACAGATTAGTTATGGCCCAAGTCTCCTTGTATATCAGTTATTCCCATTCAAGATGGAGGACTGCAAGATGACAAGTCTGGCCCACAGTGAATGACACCACACTCCCAAGCCTTCTGGTTCTGCTCTAGAGCAGAGAGGTAAAGTTGGCCACCCACAGAAGGGAAGTCACCTTAGCAGCAGTTGGGAGACAGTAGCTGCTGAGACACAGGCTAGCCTGCGAATTCCCTAAGCCTTTAGTTACTCTGTATGTTCTTAGAAAGCATGGTACTTCTTCTCCTCCCCATGCTTAGTGTGACGACTCAGAAGACTCAGAAGACTAGCCACGCAACAAAATCAACCTGGCATCCTGAAAGTCCAGCGCCTCCCCATCCCCAAAGCCAATAGCACCAGAAAGCTAGGCCTGCCCGCCTTCAGGTCTTCACAGTTGCTCTGCTGCCCTGAGCTTGCCCAGTGCGCAGCAGTGTGCTGGTCTCTTTGTATGCTCAGGTGTTCATTCTGTTGTGAGTCCGCTGACTGACTGTGCGAGACACAACTCTGCACCTCTGACAACATTCTGCTGCCGGCAAAGACCCTATCCCTCAGGCTTGTTCGCGGTGACTTGGAATTGCTCCATAGGTAAATAATCTGCTCTGTGTGATTGGTGCTGGTGTCTTCCCTCATATATTTTCTTTTTAAAAATCTTGGTGGGGTTGTCACTATATCGACGGGCTTAGTGTCAGAACCCCTGAAATTGTCTTTGCTAAAACGCAATCTGTGATTTTTTTTTTCCTTCCAGAAACCTCAACCTTTAGAAATTATCTTCTGAAGGGGAAGGCTTTGTTCCCCGGCAACCTCCTGGAGAAAACTCTGCGGGGAAGGAAGCCAGTCAACATGCATCCCTTGGTTACACGTTAATGGGGACGAGGAACAGCTTTTACAGAAAATTGATTTCGCCAGGGAAGAGACAAAGATCGCACGACTAGATCGGCAGGAAGGGATGGGAGGGCTAGGAACAGGCTCCCATAAGAGGCCAGGAGGGGAGGAAAGAACTATTTGGTAGCCATGAAGAGAAGTTCTTCTCATACTTTCCACAGACATCTCCTTTATTATGAACATCTGGGAAAACTGATGTGCAGAGTTTGTTAGTTAATTCGTCTTCGGGGGCAGGAATACAACCCTCAGGCTTTGTAGAATAAACATGTCAGAGTTTTTATACTGCTCAGTAGTTAATTAAGCCAGCAAGACGGTACAGTTGGCTTGAAAAGACAGCAAAGAGCCACACATGTACGGTATGTGCCTATGGAGAAGTCAGAATCATCTGTAAAGTAGCGAAAATAAGAGGAGTAGCTGGTGGTTGCTGGGGCTGGGGATAGGAGAGGGAGTTGCCACAGCCATTGAGTTGCACAGAGCCTGATGGGTGACTTCTAAAGCTCTCCTCCTCATCGTGGCGCCTCGAGTCAATAAAACAGCCACACTGCACGTGCAAAGATCCTATGCTGGGTGGTTTTGTTTGATTTTTATCACAATTAAATAAAAAAAAAACAAGAAACAGACATGCCTCTCCCTCTAGGAAGTCCTTGTGTATATACCAGCTTTGGTTCTAGTTCAGCTTTCTCCAGTCTGCTCTGGTATCCATAGTAGCCCCTGGCTGTCTTCAGCATTTTCTTTATCATGTTTATAAACGACTTCATTTAAGTATCTGAATTTACAGCTAATGTGTAATCTAGCCATTTGCAGTTCCCTCTCTGTCAGGCATGGGATCCAACATGGTACATTTTACATTATTAAAGTAACAGCATGTTGCATCACAAACACATTCCCTGAGCACTTGTGTGAAACTAGGGAGGGGCTCTTGGTGGGAAGTTATTGAGGTAGGGAACTTGGTTGTGTGGATAACCATGGATCTAATTTAATTTTTGGATAAAAATTTAAAAGTAACAGGCTATTTTGCCTTTGGGGCTTTCCAATGGGAGCTAGGTGGTAGACAAAAGAGAGGACAAAGGTCCAGTTCGTTACTAGGCACTCACAAAGGTGGGGTGGCTAGCACACACTACACACCTCAGAAAGTCCCAAGGCAGCATTGTAGGCTTTTATCATAAAGAAATGACAAAGGATGGGTTAACCAGATTATGCAATGTTTACATGTATCTAAAATCATGGAGTGAATTATTATCATGAGCATCTTTTGTGTTTGCTATAACAGTCAGGATACATTTAATTTAAGAAGGAATCTTAGAAACCACTCAGTGGAAAATTACATATGGATATAAAAACTATAAAAAAAATCTGAAACATCAGATGTGTTTTGTGTGTGCAAAAGAATGGAGTGACAGTTTGCTTTAAAATCTGCTGAAAGGAATAAGTAAAGATAAACAAATAAAATAATAATAAGGATAAATAAAATAGAAAAAGAATGATGAAAATGATTACTACATGTGACAAGTTCTGAACTTGAAGAGCCTCAAGCATCCTCTTTACCAGCTGTTCAGTATCATCCTCACCATGGCAACATTCAGGTTTTGACAGCAGCAACACCTCAACTCTGTTGTAGTTTTAGTTAATTGGACGAACAGCCACAGAGGCTTTGACAATCTTGCCCCATAGGGGCTGCTGGTTTGTAGGAAGACTGGTAGACTTGGAGATTAGTGATGGCTTCCGGTGCTTTCTTCCTCTACATCCGTGTCCAGTGTCACTTCAGGAAACCCACAGTCCAGTCTCTTGTTCCCCAAATAAGGATGATACTAGCTTTGATTTACATTTCCAAAGCATGAAGCAAAGAAAGTCCGAGAGCAACTGTCAAGTGAATTTAAAGGTCCGCCTAAACCCTCCTCCCAGCACACAGGAGATGTTTAATGAAAACTCTCATGAGTATATTTCAGAAGTCTGAGGCAGGAAAGGGATCTTCAATGGCTCTACCCAACTGGACCCTTAGGAACCTCCTCAGCTTGCAATACTCCTGTCCTTTGTCCTGGCCAGCTTCTGCACTGCACTTTGTGACTGGCTGGCATCTGGAGACAGGGCACGGTGGGGAAACTGGACTCTACAAGACTCCTTACACTCCCACCCCTAAAGAGCTTTGTCCTCCCTCTCTAGGGCCCTAGGATCAGGTTGCCCACTCCCAGGTGCCAGGGAGCTGCTTTTCTCTTTGCTCTACTACCCGGATCACCTTCAGTGTCCTTTCCCCAGGTGGGGCTGACAACCCACAGAGGCTGTTGGAAATGAATCTCTCTCCTTCCTGGCCTCTGCCCCCTCAAAGTGTAAGAACACTGGCGTCTCTCTATCACTTGGGGTTTGTGTTAGAGATCTGAATCTGAGCTTGTTCTCTGTAAATAGCTCGGAAGTCAGGGCAGGCGAGCAGACAGTAAGGAAGCCCACAGAGGGGGGTGTGAGCAGGTATATGAGCTGTATGCATGGGAGTGACACACTTGCACCCCCTCCACCCTGCTGCCCCGACCTGTCGCACAGCCTGTGGCTCCCAGGGTTTCTCTCCCTGTCCATGGCTTCTCCTACTCCCCTCTGGTAAATGTATTACTCTCATTAAACGCCTCTCATGCCCCAAGGAACTGTTGCCTTGTTGTCTACCTTTCGAGCCTTCTACCTTCTCCTGGCTTACATTCTTTGTAAAGAGAGCACTCCCTGCTCTTGAAGATGGTAGAACTTCCACATGACTGAGGAAATAATTTTATTTTCCTCAAGCCGAGAGAAACTCATCTCAACTTGATTATTGCCTAGACAGGAAGGCTGTGATCTATGCAGCTGAGAAGTCCAGGGGTATAGACAAAGGCAGACAGTCAAAGGGCCAGGCTGCCTGCCTGCTGCTCAGATTGCCAGGTGCCCAGGAACAACATTTCAATATCAGAGAAACTTTTTCTTTCTTTCTTTCTTTCTTTCTTTCTTTCTTTCTTTCTTTCTTTCTTTCTTTTAAAGGCATAGATATGTAAGTCTCATAAAACATCCTACATTTTATGTGACTAACTCTTCTCTCTCCCACATGTCACTTCCCTGGGCTTTTTGCTGTGATTACTCACAGGCAGGCTCAGGGCATGAGGTAATAGAATAAGTGTTAACAAGTCCAAATTCACATTTCAAAATTCAGAAACTGTGTAAGAAGAGCCCTTCTTCCACATGAGAATAGCAAAGCTTGGGATTGTAGTCTATTGACCTGGTGTAACTACCTCAGAAGTAAACAATGGTTGAATCCCAGGCTAGGTCTGAGACCCATGACCACCAGGATGTAGAGCTGAGCACATTTGAATACTTGAATGAAGTGGGGAAGAGTGTTCCCCCAAAGGAAGCGCAGGGTGCTACCAGCAGAAGAAAGAGCATGGATGTTAGACGGACTGGGCTTAACTGGCTCAGAGGCAGACAGCCTCCAAGGCCAGGTTCAGAACATCTCAGACAAGACCCTGCTCGCTTAGAGGTGGAGGTCAATCATGTAGTAGTAGTTGAAGAATTGGTGGCAATTTGCCTGGGCCTAGAATCAATAGCCAACATCGTACAAATGTCTTTATCTAGTATCTGTGCCGGTTAATACCATCCACTTAACAGGATCTAGAATGACCTAGGACAGCCCACCTCCATCCCAAAGATTTGTTGCATTTTCCAAAGGAGGTGTAAGTTAGTGGACTAAAACTTTTCATCAAAGACTGTCAGATATTTTTTCCTGGAGTGGCCATCAAAGACCTGAGTATTGACAGCAGCATTGACATTTCTGGGTCTTGCATTAAACCCACACCGTAAGTAGAACATTGTTCCAACAAGGACCCCCTTTTGAGAACTGCCGTCTTTGAGGATGGACAGCAGCTAGTGAGAGGACAGATATCTTACACTTGAACCAGCAGCTTTCCCAGGCTGCCGCTGCGCTAACCTCTCCCAAGTCCTCCCTCCGTCTGTGCCTCCTACTGGCCTTTTATGGTCAGATTCTTTAGAACTGGGAACCCTGAGTGGAAGGCTGCTTGAGGAAGGGTTGCTGCCGCGGCTTTGCACTCTGGCATCTCCGTTAAGACTGTCTTACTTTATGGGATAATCACCTAAGGAACGGAAGCAGAATACAGAAACTCAGAGAGGATGGCAATGGAGAAAAAAGTTATTTACAAAAACAACTCGTTTGATCCTCCGAATGAATAAGTCCTACTTTGTAGCCAATGGCTGGACAAGAGAAAGCAAGACAATGAACGATAGATTAAAATGGCAGAAAGATGGTCTTCTGGGGAGGAAATGGAACAAGCACCAGTCATCATTTAGTCTTGTTGATAGAGTCAAGGTCTATTGACCTGTAGCCACCACTGCTAGATTATCCTCTTATGGTGTGTGAGTGTGGGTGAATGTGCAAGGGTACAAATACATGTATATGTGAGTGTGCATGAGTGTTTGTATGAGCAAACACGTGCAAAAGCATGCGTGTATGCATGCGCATATGATCATGTGTAAGCGTGTTGGTGGATGTGCTTGTATGTGAGTGTGTACTTGTGAGAGTGTGTGGTATGTTTGTGAATATGTGTGTGTGAGTGCTTGCATGTGAGAGCGTGAGTCTGTGTGAGTGTGTGAATGTGAGGTTCTGTGTGTTTGAGTGGGTGTATGAGTGGGTATGAACAAATAATTCAGATTTGTGTGCATATATGTTCTGGTATGTGCATGTCTAAATGTATGATAGTGTG
Source organism: Dicrostonyx torquatus (assembly GCA_028555095.1). Lineage (NCBI taxonomy): Eukaryota > Metazoa > Chordata > Mammalia > Rodentia > Cricetidae > Dicrostonyx > Dicrostonyx torquatus. The sequence continues at coordinate 1,050,800 of JAQHUG010000154.1, read as the reverse complement.
TGAGGGTAAAAGTGGGAGTGTTTGAGTGTATGCACGTGGGTAGGTGTGTTTGTGAATTTAAAAATGTGAGTGGGTGACGGCATATTTCTGTGTGAGTGCACGTGTGAGTTGTGTGAGATTATGTGCTTGAGTGTGAATACGAAGGTGTGAAAATGCTTGAATGTGTGGGCATCTAATCGTGTGTGTGTGTGTGTGTGTGTGTGTGTGTGTGTGTATGTATGTGTTCCCATGCCCTCCTGTCCACACAAGCATCATTCCTTTTATCTTTGGATCTCTTCCTCCAGATCAATTCTCTCCTTTATGTCTCTCTGGTACTGGGCGGTGAAACCAACTAGCTGAGTCTAACATGTGCTTTTCATTCGCTCTTGTCTCTCACAAGAGGCGCTATTTTCTTGATGGATTTAAAGAATCCACATGGAGGGGCCTTTAGCAGATTTTGTTGGGCCAGTCTGAGAAGGCTACAATACTGTACACTTCTAACTGTAGACATTGTAGAATGGGCAGAAGTGTAGGAACGTTAAAAAGATCAATAGTTTCCAGGTACCAGAGAAGAGAAAAAATGAGTTGCCTGAGCATGGAGAGTTTTGGGAGCAGTGAAACTGCTCCATGTGCCACCATCGGGGTGGGAAATGGACCGTGTGCATTTGCCACAACCCATAGAATGCATAATCCAAAGAGTGAGCCTTCAATGTAAACTGTGGGTGTTAGCTAAGAACGTATAAATATTGTCACTGTGATTGTAGCAAACAAATCACTTAAGTGTTGCCAAAGATGCAAAATGCAAAAGTAGAGAGAACTCTCTCTCTCCTTTACTCCTTCCCTCTCTCCTTCTTCCTCCCCTCTCTCTGTGTGCAACATATAGGAATTCTCTGTGTCTTCTGTTCTTCCCCACCAACCACAAGCTTGACACTATTCTAAACATTAAGTTTGTTAATTAAAAGAAAAGACATCAGATTTCAAGTATGGTCTTTCCTAGCTCTGTCTCTGCTCTCTCATAAGGAAACTCTGAAAGTGAGTTACATTTGCTGAGGGTCAAAGTTCTTAGATCCACAAACATTCCAATACTGCCAGCATTTAACTAAAATAAAACACCAAATTATCCTTACAATTCTATGCAGAAGCCACTGGCACATGCTTGGTCCAAGCATGAAATTAAATCTTAGCACCTGTAAGGATCCTCTTATCTCTGCTCTTATGTATCCCAGCATTTGGGTTGTCTTTGCCCTGTGCCTTCTCACTGTCCCTAAGGAAACTGTATGTGAGTAGGAATTCTGTAAGAAACAATAACTCCATTTCTTTCCCTTTGTGTGGTTAGGAAGAGCTGCACCTCAACCTCTTGATTGTCCTTAGATGCCCACTAAAAGTTGGCTTGGGAATCTGCTGAGTTTAGTCCTAGAGTATGGGCCATTATCTTACAAACCTTGGTCACACATATCTGTGATGATTCATGAAGAGTCTCCAGATATTTATTTAATGAGGGCAGCAAACCCAAACAGAGCATCATGTGGTTACAAGAAGAATTTTAAACAAAGTCCTTGAGCCGGGTGCGACCCCTGTCTTCTGTAAACAGCATCCACGGTGCATCATTCTGCTGGTTATCCCACAAAGACAGGGGTTGCCAGTCCCAAGGCACTCAAACCACAGGGCATCGGACTTCCTCAAAGCAGTGGAAACCACACCGGCCTCGGGGAATGGTGGGTCTGTCACAGGTAGATTAACTAGCTTGGTAGCCAGACTGTTTTAGGAACTAGAATGGCCTCACTTTCAGCTCCCACGGAAGGTCTCTGGGCATAAGGAAAGATACTGGGCTATGAGATGTGAGATGCTGTGTTAGGCTTTTCGTTCAGATCAGTGCATTTAAGCATAGGATGAGGATGTTAGGGTCCTGCTGGTTACAGACGAGGGTGATGTGCAAGCAGAGAGAGCATCATTAGTTGAAGGAGAATGAGCAAGAGTGTTCCGCTAGAGCTGCTGTTATCAGTGGTGGCAGCATTCAAGGCCAAACCACAAGCCAGATGCATGATTCTGAACCTTCTAGTAGACACACACACACACACACACACACACAAATAATCAAGTGAAGTTAATATTTTATTAATCCCAATACATCTAATATACTTTTATCACAACATTTGTCTAATGTTCCCTCCTTTTGGTCATCGTACAAAAGCTGCAGAATTTATTTCAGGTTTTATGTTTATAACCTACAACCCCAGTGTGGGCTACTCACATTTCAAGGCAGGCATGGCTCAAAGTGGCTGTATCATACAGTACATGCTAAGTCGCCTCCCTTCAACCTTGGATCCAACTGCATCCCTTAAGGTCTGTTTTGCTCTGTTTACTGAATTGTACTTTAATATGACGCCCTTGACTTTTAGTGAAGAACACACCCTGTGAAATGTCACAGTCCTCCTGGCTGTAGGTGATTGCTTCCAGATCTTTCTCTGCCTTCTACACCCCGTGCTATTTAAGTGAACTATTTCGTTGCTGTCCTTTCAAAATGCCATGCCTCCTTCCTTATCATAATTTGTATTTTGTAGCTGGTTTTGTTTTGTTTTGCAGCAGCTACTAGGAGGCTCAGGCCCCAATTGGACGGGGCTGCAGCTATGGATTAATTCAGTTCGTGAGTTAATGATGAACTATAATGACACGGTTTGTTAAGTGCTCTGGACCTCATAAATCCACACCATGTGTTCCCAGTAAAGTTTTCTTACTGACGTTGAAAGTGAAAAAAATTTTTTGCTTAAGTCAAAAGTGACTTCGGTTTTGTCTGGTAAGGAATAAATGATATCCATTCCATCCTAAAACAAAAAGGCACTGTGAAATGTCATCCACCAACAGCAGTGGCAAGTCTGCCGTGGGAGTCAGAGCATGGATATTTATGTTTTTTTAACTTTAATTTTGAAGCTCTCAATAGATGTTTCTTTCCTGAAAGTTCCTAAACTGTGCTTCCAAAACAAGTAACAGATTTTTTTTTTTTTTTTTTTTTGGTTTTTCGAGACAGGGTTTCTCTGTGGCTTTGGAGCCTGTGCTGGAACTAGCTCTTGTGGACCCAGCTGGTCTCGAACTCACAAAGATCCGCCTGCCTCTGCCTCCTGAGTGCTGGGATTAAAGGCGTGCGCCACCAACGCCCGGCCAAGTAACAGATTATTAAGCTTTTCCTTTGTAATGTAAGGAAAGGAAAAAAGGGCAGGGTATACTTTCCTGGGAATACAAGAGGAGCGGTCCTCCCTTTGTAGACATCATAAGGCCACTCACGATTACCGCGAGAATTTACATACACTTTTGAAACAGAATGCAAATGTGTGTACAGATTGCATATAGGTGAGTGTTTCTCTCTGTACTAGCAGGGGCCCATAATGCTTATAAACATTTCAGCCTGGGGACAGTTCTGAAAGTTGAGAGACAACACAGCTACGGAAGGATGTGCACATCTGGACTGCAATGGGCTCTTATGATGTTTTGATATTAAGAAAAGGATATGGGAGCCCAGAGGAAGGAATGAGTTTTTTGTCTCAGCTGTTGAAAACCTTATGGCACCTTCGATTTATCTCATTCTTTCTCAATCTTTGTCTAATCACGATTTTTGGTTGCTGTTTGATGGATGCTTTTAATAGTTGATATTAAATAATAGCCAGATGCAAAAGAAGATAAAACCTTTTAGAGTCATGTGAGGAAGTCAGAAAAAGTGCTCAAGAAAGGGGAAGCATGTATGGGGTAAGGAAGAGGAGCCTAACAAGTGACCAGGCAACAGGACATGTGATCAGGAAACAGTACATGTGATCAGGAAATAGGACATGTGATCAGGAAGCAGGACATGTGATCAGGAAACAGGACATGTGATCAGGAAACAGGACATGTGATCAGGAAATAGTACATGTGACCAGGAAACAGGACATGTGATCAGGGAATAGTACATGTGAGCAGGAAACAGGACATGTGAGCAGGAAACAGGACATGTGATCAGGAAACACACAGGTCCCCGAGATCCCAGCAGCCAGCATAAGGGCTGCCCCAGAGGGAGGGGTCCTAAGATTATATTGAGTCAGATTACTTTTCTTTCTACATTACACCATTTCTGTTGGAAGGCTTTATTTTCAAGACACACCCAGAATTTCACCTCTACCATCCTTATTTCAGTCTCTCCAGTCTATGAGGGGAATTGGCAGAGTTCACCCACTGAGCTAAAGGAACACAGACTGGAGGGTCGAATTAGCAATGCTGTTCTAGAAAGGGCCTTGTTACACACAACTGAGTGACTCAACAGATGATTTGTTTAGGAGAAGTCGGCAGTGGAAGGTGAAATAAGGCTTAAAAAGAAAATAAAAATGTCTGTGTGTATATGTACGCATATATATA
>JAQHUG010000154.1:1023860-1045566 GCA_028555095.1 Dicrostonyx torquatus | reverse complement strand
TTCTTGAACTTACTGTCTGCATTTGGGTCCCTTCCTTTTGCCCCTTTCCTTATGGATGCACAAATTCTATACATGGGAGAATCAAGGTAAAAACAGGCAATATGGAACCATAGAGTAAAACTATTACAAATAACAAAAATACCAGAGTGAGCTGTAAAAGTCAACAAACATTTTTAAAATCACATCCCACCCAAAGGGAGATATGGATACACATAACAAACAATAAGATCCAATTTGAACAAATACATTCATTATTATGCTAAATAGCAGTATCTGTATCTTGCTATCTACCTACCCATCCAGATTTTATTAGCTGGAGTAGGTATGTGTAGTCTATTTCTGCAGTGGCTCAGTGTTCATGCACACTTGAGCATCTAGCATGTTCAAGGACTCAATTCTGCATGCAGGCACCTTGCTATGGTCCACAGTCTGTCCCAGTTTCTGCTTTCAACACAGTTAACATCAGTTCTGTTTGTTATGGGCCTAATTGCTGTGTCCCAGTATTTAAAAAAAACTGTAAAAAACTGGAAAACTAAAATAAGAGAAAAGAATAGGTATGAATCAGGCATTTAATTATTTTATGGGTTGTTGTCTATTTAGGGTTCTTTGCAAAAGGGTTTGTATAGCTTGGCTCCTCTAAAACCCTAAGATACTCTGTAAGAGGTAGATTTATGAACATGAGTTCTTCACTCACCATGCATTCTTGAGAATCTGCTGTGTGCCAAGAATGGAAGCCAGATCTGAAGACAGAGGAGAAGGAACACAGTCTGCAGAAACTCACAGAGCACAAGGATGCAGGCAATCAGTCAGGGGGGATGGGTGTTGCAACCCAGGTAGAAAGCACAGGCTGAGGGGAGGGGATTCCAGGAAGTATCTGACCTCATCCATGCTATCTGGGCAAACATATATTTTTGAGGAGGAGATGGTAGTATTTTGATAGATGAATTGCAGGTGCCAGGTATCAAAGATGGGGTGGAGGCTGAGTACTAGAGAATGTTTCTAGAAGTTGGTATGTTTAATCAACCTTAGTCTGTGTCCAAGAAGAACCTCATTTGGATGTGGGCTGAAGGCTTGTCTTATGGTGATGATGAGGTCTCTGGAGTCAGCCAGGACAGAATCCCATCTCCTTTACTTAGAAGCTAAGCGTCGTTCCTGGGCCTGTGTGTCCTCATGCATAAAACTGGACTGTTTGCCACAGCCTTTTACAGGGGTCTACTATGAGAGTTAAACAATGTGCCTCTCACACACAGAGCTGCGTCGATGCCTAACAGTCTCTTGCATGTGTTAGCTAGTAGCATACCGCAGCCTCTATGATTAACTAAAGGAAACAAATAGAGCATAATTGGATGCAGTAAACATTCGCTTCCTTTCTCATCCCACAGTAAGAAAATGGGAACAAGATGAGAACGAAGAGGCCCAGCGAACTAGAGCCGTGATGACCTACCATTGGCTCACCTGCTTCTTCTTCTGATTGTGGCTATCAGAGTCAGGGACCTATCTGTGGTGAGCATCTGTCACTCTGCTGAACCCTCTGAGTCTCAGAGAATTGAGTTCTCCCTAAGTTCGGAAAAAGGGCTCCGTGCCGCTCTCTTTCCCGTGGCCCAGACTTCCTTCCTCAATACACATTCGTTTTCATCGTGCACCATTACCTGACAGGCTAGAGGGATAGTTCGGGCGATTCCTGAGCGCTTTCCTTCTGTTCTGAAACACAAGCACACGCATGCTCACACTTACATGCCTACTCTACTTTCCCCGGAGTCCCAGGAGGGTCTGAAAAGTCGGCTTTGGTCGGTGCCAGGTTCAGGAACAGCCGCGGTTGCCATAAGCTCCAAGGAGCCCAGAGATTTCTGTGTGAGAACAAGGGCTGGAGTAGTCTGCCTTCCTATGGCTCTGTGACGGGTCAACAAGGCCAGCTGAAAACCCGTCTTAAGTAGTGACCTCAAACCTGCAACCCAGACCCCACAGCAGCGCTCTTGGAAGCAGGGCTGCTTCCCTAGAATATCTGGTTGCAGCGTTTTAAAAAATGAGCAAGCTCATGATCAGTAGTGTTTCTGAGAACAGCATTCTTTTCGAAAATGCCAGCTCTCCAGGGACGGCAGGAGCTGCAGCACAAACACCATTCTCCTGCTGCCACCTCCTCCCTTAGGCATCAGGCAGCCAAGCCCAAGGGCCTGGCCTAGCAAAGAGTGAAGAGCAGGATTCGGATCATAGTAAGGAGCTGCGGTCCTGAGTGATGAGGGATGGAGTGCTGCTATCTTCGTCCCGAAGAACAAGAGCACTTGCTTTTGAACTCACTGAGGCCAACAGTGCATGGTAAAGAGCACTGGATTGGAACCTGGGTTTTATTTTCCAGCTCGGCTATGTGCTCATTGTGCAATTTTCACCAAATATTTAAATTTTCTCAGCCTTAGTTTCTTCATCTCTGAAACACAGATCGTCATTGCAAAGACCAAACGGAATAATACACGGGAGGAGAGACTGACAATTTAGGATTCATTCAGTGTGATTATAAAGGAATCATCATACCCGTCTTAGTGTGTGTGTCACATGTGTGTGACTGTGTGTCTCAGTCTGTTCGTGCCATTACACCGAAAGAGAACAAGTGGCTTGGACAACAGACACTGATTTCTCACAGTTCTGGGGACCAGACGTGTGAGATGGAGGTGCCAGCATGGTTGCTTTGTGGCGGGTGATCACTTCCTCGTGTGGTTCGGAGCAGAGAAAAGAAGCAAGCTCTTTCTCTTTTCTTCTCAAAAAGGTGCTAATCCAATCGTGAGCGCTCTGCTCTCACAGCCTCATAACCTCGCAGAGGTCCTGCTGTCCAAATAACCAGCCCATTTATATTCGACACAAATACCTGGGGTAAGCACATCCACAGCATTCCTCTAAGAGGAAGGGTGAAGTGCTGGCTTTTATACAAGTTCAAACCCCTTATATCCTAGGGGACCTCTGGGAAAAGAGCCCCATTCCTTCCCTAGGTCACCTGGGACCCCAGCTCCTTATTAGAAATCAGATTCTGGTATTCATTTTGGCTGATCCAGGCTATGGTGCTTGACTGGGTGATGTGACAGGAGAGATGGCAGGTAAGGGAATTTGTGCGAAGTTCCTGCCATCCCTGGGGAGCTGGAAACCCTGAACTGATTAGGTTATATTTATCATGTGTGATGCAGAGAACTACGTATTGCACTTAAGTGTGTGTATATGTGTGTGTGTGTGTGTCTGTCTGTGTGTATGGAGACTAGATGTTGACAATGGATGTCTTTCTTCATTGTTCTCCACATTACTTTTCAAAGTCTCCTACTGAAGCTAGAGCTCACTAATTTAGCTAGATTCACTGTCCAGTGAGCTCTAGGAATCCTCCTGTCTTTATCTCCCTGGCACTGGGGTTGCAGGCACAAGCTACCAGTACGCGCTTGGTATGTTCAAGCTGGGAATCGAACTCAGCTCTCTCATGCTTGTGCAGAAGCACGTTAGTGACTGAGCCACCCCACAGCCCTGCTTTCCTTCAATTCCCCTTATACCTATGCCTATACATGAACACAAATATAATGAGTATGAGTGGTTTTTGTTTTTATCTGTAATGTATGAATTTATCCTTCCAGGAGAGGCAGCTCACAAGGATTCCTGTGTTTGAGGAAACCCGCTGGGGCATGTGAACTCTTTCTTGAGAGATATTCACATTCCATTGTTCGACTTCTTACTGGCTGGAGCTTGGAGCATAGCATCTAACGTCTTTGTACTAGAGATATGTCGTCTGTGTATGGAATCATTGCCTTCTTGTCTGGGTTGTGGTGTGGATAGACTTAGATTTAAAAAAAAAAAAGCATATGCCACTTCGCCAGGTCCCTATTACTCATTCAGTACAAACTCAACCTTCTCCAGACATGATCGATGGAGTGATCATGTGGAAGGGATGATCCACACCCCAGGAGTCCAGGGGGAAAGGAAGTTTCCTTTGAAGGTCTCCCTAAGAACACAACACAGCCCTATGCAGCACTAAGCCCAGGGAGTAAAGTCAGATCTCCAAGGCTGACTACACCCTCTCATGCCATCACACAAGGTTGGCTCTCTGGAGATCCATCTGAGATCTATTACTGAGTCTTTCCAATTAACACCTGAGGTCTGGATTTACAGTCTTTGGACAGGTAAGGAAGGGAGACACAGGAAATGGGAAACCCATCATGACCAACTTACCTTTCTCCTTCGTCTCCCTTGCTGATGTCAGCAAGAGTCAGGGTGCCCAACACCATCTGTCTACTAGCAACCACCAGATTTATGTGTCCATCCAGGATATGTCTGTAAAACTTTAGACTCGAAGATGCAGTTGTGTGCTCTTTGTTCTTTCTTGTGTATTTAGTGTAGCTATACACCTTGACTTTAAAGTAAGCTTCTGTTTTTCATAGCTGTCTTCTCCTATGCCTCGCTTCTCAAAATTAAGTTTCATGTCTTATTGTTCAACACCCTTTTAAAGCAAGCATAACGAATACTATACAAGGATATAGGGACTGTTCTGGGGATACAGAGTAAGATAAGAGACAATTCTTGCTCCCAAAGGACTTGTCAAACAGTGTGGCAAATGGCACATCGTCCTGAAAGCGTTCATCTGTAGCCTCCATTTGTAATGGAGGTAGATGGCGTTTTGAGCTTCCTGAGCGATCAGGAAGAGGTTGCCATTTTGCAGGGGTGCAGCCTCGCCCTTCCCAACTCATCTCCACCTGGTGGACAGGATCCGATAGGATCAGATGTGGCTTTACAACCCGTATCTGCCCTAGAAGAGGGCAGAGATGATGAAGGCAACACAGGAGAGAAGCTTTAAAAGGCAAGGCTAAGCTATGTCTTTCTTTTCCTTCTTTTGAAAAAAGCAGTATGTGGCAGGGAGGGGGTTTTCCTTTGGTGTGGATCTCAGATTGAAGTGGGCCCGTGGAAAAGAGCAGCCGCCAACATAAAGGTCAGCATGAAGTAAAAGGATGTTGTTGTAAACCACTGACACTCGGGGTTGGTTCATTGCCGCATTTAAAAGAATAAAGCTGACTAACAAGAGTGTTGGTACCAGACGTGGAGTGCAGCAGGAAATCCACAGCGTGAGACATCAGCATCCTGGTTACATGTTAAAACAGCATGGAAGTTTGCCGGTGATGCATGTTGCTCTGCAAACAACAAAGGGTAAAACTGTGGCTCGTGCTAAACTGGAAGCTAGAGTAATGTTGCTGTACAAAGAAAATCACCCCAAGACCCAATTCCATAAAAAGTTACACACACATTTACTCCTAGTGATATTCTGCTATACTCATGGATTGAGTCTAGTTCCATCACCATCAGAGAGGCTTCACCAAGCAACTGATGGGAGCAGATAAAGAGACCCTTAGCCCAATACTAGGCAGAGTTTAGGGAACCCCATGGAAAAGGGAAGGAAGAATTGTAGGAGCCAGAAGAGTCAAGGAGAACACCAGGAGAAGATAGCTCGCAGAATCAACTAAGCAGGGCTCCTAGCGCCCGAGGAGATAGCCAGAGAGCCTGCACGGCTCTGCTCTATGTTCTCTGCATATACATTATGGCTGTGTAGTCTGGATTCCTTGTGGGACACCTAACAGTGGAAGTGAGAGCTGTCTCTGACTCTCTTTCCTACTTTGGGGATCCTTTTCCTCCTATTGGATTGCTTTGTCCAGCCTGATATGAGGGTTTGTGCCTGGTCTTATTGTAACTTGTTATGTGTGTTCGGTTGATATCCCTGGGAAGCCTGCATTTTTTTTTCTGAAGGGGAATGGAGGAGGGAGGAGGAGTATCTGGGGGAGAATGAAGGGAGATAGGGGAAGAGAGAGGGGACACTTCTGTCGGGATGTATTGTATGAGAGAAGAATATAACAAAAGATCCACGCATTTGTTTCTTACCTGTGTGTGAGTACACGAGAGAGGCTCAACTAGCCGAAACTTGACTTGTCTTCGCGACAGCTACATATTGAGATGGAGTGCATCCTGTATGTGTGTCTAATGCATTGTAATAGTTCACTGCATTAGTTTTCTATTTCTATAACAAAATATCCGAAGCTTACTGTTGTAGAGGCTGACAGTCCAAGATCAGGTGGCTCCACTCTTTGACCTCTGGTAAGGACTTCATGGCAGATGGGATCATGATGGGAACAGGTGCATGAGGAACATATACATGATAATATAGGGAGGGAGAGAGAGAGACAGACAGACAGACAGACACATAGAGCAGTAAGGGGCTAGCCCTTGATGCTTTGAGACACAGCCTTGCTGTGTTTGAATCATTCCCTGACTCTTAACAGATTCTTTCCCCGGGCAGTCACTATATCTCTTTGTCTCTGTCTCTGAATTCTAAAAACTATATAAAAAGAAGGCAACTTCAGTGTTAATTTTTTTTTGGCAAAGAATAAAATGTTCATGAATCCAAGTATAGGCAGCGATTGATGATGCAGAGCTACTCCCTAAGACCTGGATCTTTAATATCCAAGGGAAGTAGAAGAGTGATGCTTTCAGACAGAGGAGGGGACAGCTCAGAGAACTTTGTGCTGATCTTCAGCCATTAGTGTGTCTTAGCTCAAGTGGGGTGTGTCTCTTCTCTCCTGTTACACACCAGTGATGCATGTGATCGTGCACTGACACATGTGCCCTGAAGTGCATGTGTTTATGTTTGTTTGTTTGTGTGTGTGTGTCTGTGTGTGTGTGTGTACAAAGGAAACATTTTGCTCCACAGAGTTTTTATTGGGTTTTGATTTATCACCCTCTGGGAGGGTAGTCCCCCAAGGGAAGGTTAAAGCTCTAAACCATTATCTGCAAACTTCTTCTAGATGACAGGGCTGGGAACTGTTTTCTTCTTCAGTGGGAGGAGGAAGCTGAGATATGAAAGCGATGGTCAATACCCTGCAAATGAACGATGAACGTTCTCTGTGTTCTCCCCAAACATCTTTTAAGTGGGGACCTTCACGTGTGTGCAGTGAACTGATACAATGCAGAGCAAGAGGTGAACCGGAGGGAAGGACAGGGACACAGGGTCTGGGAAGACGACAAACCCTGTGCAAGGACCTTGCGCTCTGGGATAATTGACAAACTTACCCAATGATGATTTTTGCCAACTCAGATCTCTCAGCAGAGCCTTGCCTATGTTCCAGCACCTCTGAGAGTCTCCTTTTGCTTCTCCTCTAGTGGTTTAAGAGTTTACGGGCTGAGGAGATGGGTGTAACCAGAACCTGGGTCCTTCAAGGATGGGTGTGGACAAAGACCCGGTCAAATGATTTTGAGCCAGCTCCCCAGGCCTGCACAGGAGTTTTTCCCAGGGTCCTGTCTACTAGCTGCTCCTCACTCTTACTTTGGGGCCACAGGAAGCTTTAGCTACAAAAATGTCAACAGAAGTTGGCTGTCCGTATTCACACACCTGAGACGCTCCTAGGGTGGACTGCAGCCTAGGTATGGAGAAAATAGCCTAGGCCAGGAGTGTCCATTATTACTTCTAACTCAGGCCCTGAATGCCCACAGGGGGTTCTATCTCTTAAGGGAAGGGAGGCTCTCCTGACATCCTTACGGTTCTGTTTGAGAGGCACTAGGAAGCCCTGCCTACCCAAAAGGGCATGTTCTAAGCAATCCTGTTCTGAGAATTAACCCCAAGCCTCTTTCTAGCTTGGAGAGCAACGAAGCAGGAAGAGAAATCCAGTTGCAATTTTAATGAAAACTTCTTCCATCTGCCCATGGTCCTATAAGAAAAACATGCCACGTGTGGCCACCTTTAGCGTGAAATGGGCCCTTGGTTCCCACACAAGGCAATCATTTCTCCACACAGAATGCCAGAATGTTCTTTCCTTGGAAAGTTTCAATGGAGCTCATATCCTGCCTGTTTGCTTTTAATAAAGAAATGTTAAATGTATTTAAATAACCTTTCTTTAACGGGCCTGGAATGTGGATTCTCAGGACTTTGGCTTCTTTAAACAGTCTGAGGACTATAAACCTCCCCGGACTGGACTGGTTGCCATTTCAGGGATATACCCGAGTTACTTGAGTTTTGGAGTTCTTTCTGGTTTATGGGACTGCAGCTGGGCCAAAAAGAAAATTCCTGGCCTCCCTCACTGCCCCTTTGTTTGTGTTCATTATTAACACTTCCTGAGGCTTGAGCGGGCTCGGCTTGCTTTCTTTTATGCTAACTTTCTTTTGCCTGAAGAGACCCAAAGGCCTCACTATATGTCTACCATCCACACAGAACTCTGGTCCTCACTGCCCTCCACCTTCTTCTCTAGGGCTCCACTCGGGGGCCTTGGAAAGGAAAGGCCGTTGAAATTGGAACTGGATGTCTGGGTTGTCAATGTGAGTCTCTTCACTTGCCAGGTAGTGCCAGGAAGTCAATAAGTCAATTAAAACAAAATACAGAACAAAACACACACACACACACACACACACACACACACACACACACTCTTTGGGAGAAAAGCCAGGTGTCCGTCCCCTCCTCTAGAAAACACTGATCCGGGTCTATGCTCTGCCAACATGAGAGGAGGAAGGAGACAGGGATGGGACACCAGGTGCCACAGCGGACAATGTCCTTGTGACTAAAGCACTTCAAGACCTGAGCCCTACAAGGTTTGCTGCCCAGCAAGTTGTGAACGCCAGATGTGTGAGCGTTCAGGGTTATATGTGTAATTAGAACGCCATCCCATCTGTGTTGAGAGGATCTGCCGTTGTCGAATATGTACAGCTGTTTAGCTGTAATCTCATCCACAACTCCCACTAGAAATTAAGTAGGAACACAGCAAAGTTGGAGTGCCTTCCAACAGCAGTTGTGGGGATGATTTGCACATGGGATCCTCTGGGGTGTTTCAACATCAAGCTTGGAACCCTGACTTTTGACCAGCGAGATGGTCTTTCAGATTGGGAAGGCTTCTCCCCTAACAACGGAGACCACTCTACACCAGTACGGTCACTGGGTCAGGAGCTAAAAATCAGAGCAATGTGAATACAAGTCATAGCAAAGAGAAAGGAAATTTTCCATTCCCCCAAACTCCTTGAGCCACTGGTTGGAGGTACAGATACTGCTGTTCTCTCAGCAGAAATTGTATCAAGACCATATGCAAAGATAAATAAGTATGCTGGTCCCAGCAAGATATGAAAACAAGCAGCAAAGGGCAAGTCAGCAGGGTGCTTCATGAACTGCTGGGCTTCTACCCATACTAAAGAACACTCAGAACCCAGGGCGCTCAGGGCCTGTTCACCATTTCATCTGCTCACTTATTCAACAAATATTTATTGAGCGCATGCTGTGTGCTGGGAATTCAGAAGGAAGCAGCGCTGGCATGGTCCCTGCCTCCAAGTGTGCTGGGGGATTACCAACACTAACATGATCAGCTGGAAACTCATCTAACTCATCACAGTTGTTGGGATGTCAGCTCCGCAGAAGATGTGGCTGATGTCAGGAAACACTGCTACAAAGAGAGCTGGTTTCCCAAGGCGGGACTGAAGGCCTGTTCTCCAGGCCCCAGCTCCTTCTGTCTCCTCTGCTCTCTCTTCCTTCTCAAGAGACCTTTCTGATGAAGCACAGCCTGCTTGGATAATCCAAGCTAATCTTTCCATTGCATGATCTTTAATTTAATCATAGCGCCAAAAGTCCCTTTTGATATGGAAGGCAGCAGAGTCACGGGGTTCAGAGGCTGTGACATGGACCTCTCCAGGAGAGTCACTCTACCTCCCAGTACTAGGACATTTACATTGAACTCTGAAGAAGAATCGAAGATAGAGTGACATTTGAAAAGCCATTTTTTTCTTCTCTTTTGGCTTCAAGTAAGTGGAGATCGCATCTTTTCTATAGACAGGCTAAGTTAAAGAAAGTGGGAGACTAGCTACCAGCGAGCAGGAAGGAGGCGCAGCCCAGAACCTAATGCTCGAGTGAAATGTTTATGATCTGTAATGCTGGTCCACTCTAAGGGCAAATAAAACGCTGGATAATTCAAGGGATTTGGGAACTGACTTGAAAATACATGGCTTCTGGCTCTGTGCCTGTCTGCCGATGCCTGTGACAATCCCAGGCTGCTATTACTCTAAACAGACAGTCCCTGCCTCAGGAAGGAGGCCGAAGTCCTACTCCTTTTCAGACTCCAAGCTAGCAGTGTTTGTTAAGCTGAACTACCCAACCCTTCACACACATCCCTAACAGTCACACACATGCCCCAAACAGCCCAAGTTGGTATAATCACATTTTGTGTTTCTTTAGTAGAATTTTCCCAGTTTGATTTTACCAGTTTGTTTTATGTGGTAATATTAATTTTTTTCCCTTTCTCATCTCCCTTGGCTATAAAACACCATTACTAGTTCATCTGGTAGGGGATGCTTCCTAGAAACATCAGGGTCTTCTAGCACAACTCAAGGGACAGTAAAGATTTGCCCACACACCTCTTGATGCCCAGTGAGCTGTGTAGACAGTCACTCTTGGCAGTGACTCACAGGACTTGACCCCAAGTCTTCCCATGAGGCCACTTTTCCTCCTGCCCTACCACCAACAGAGAACGCAAGTCCTCTCCAGTTCCACTCAGAATACCTTCTGGAGGGGTCAGGGCTAGGTGAGGCTGGAGAGAGGTGGAGGATTTGGTCAACTGGCTGGGTCTCTTGCAGAAGTTTCTCCAGTCTGAACAAGGATATTGTATTAAAGGAACAGTCAGAGGCTCCAGGAGCTCAGGATTAGCCATAAAATATTTTGTGAATAGGTCTATTTTTTTTTTACCTCTGTTGGCCACCTTTGTTCTTTCTTGGTGTGGGAGGTCCTTCTGTCTATGTGTTGCTCTTATTGGTTAATGAATAAAAAACTGGCTTGGCCTATAGCAAGGTAGATCTTAGGTGGGAAAACTAAGCTGAATGCTGGGAGAAAAGACGTGGAGTCAAGGAGAAATCATGTAGCCCTCGTGGCGATACACAGATTAATAGAAATTGGTTAAATTAATATGTAAGAGTTAGCAAATAAGAAACTAGAGCTAATGGGCCAAGAAGTTATTTAATTAATACAATTTCTGTGTGATTGTTTTGGGGCTCAGCAGCCAGGAGCTAAATAGCGGCCTCCTTACAACACTTTCTCTCCTTTGGGTTCTCCCAGATGCTAGCATTAGTTCATTTATCATTTAGAAGGAAGAAAAAATCAGGACTTTAATGAAGATTAGTGATTCCTAGATGCTGGGGAAGGAGCCTGAGGTTAATTGGAGCATATGGTCTTCATGTACCAAAGCATGACAGTGAATCCCAGAAATCGGTACACTGAGTGCATATTACACTTAGTGTGTGACAGTGAATCCAGTAGTCAGTACACGCAGTGCATGTCACACCCAGTGCGTGACAGTGAATCCAGTATTCAGTACACGCAATGCGTGTCACACCCAGTGCGTGACAGTGAATTCCAGTAGTCAGTACACGCAGTGCATGTCACACCCAGTGACAGTGAATCCAGTAGTCAGTACACGCAGTGCATGTCACACCCAGTGACAGTGAATCCAGTAGTCAGTACATGCAGTGCATGTTGGTGACAAATAAAATTTCCAAAATGGGAAATCAGAGCAGGCTCCCAGCTCCTCTGAGAGTTTCTGGTCTACAGAGACTGGGTATGGGCCGTTGCAGAAGTTGAGACTTCTCTTGGCTACTCCTGTGCGGGAGGCAGGCTGTGTGGGTCTCCCACTCTGTTAGCCTGTAAGAGAAGGCAGCAATGGTTTTATCTTACAAGAGCATATGTATGGGGCTCTCAACCTTCGTAATGCTGTGACCCCTTAATACAGTTCCTCATGTGGTAGTGACTGCCAACCATAAAATTATTTTTGTTGCTACATCATGACTGTAATTTTGCTACTTTAGTGAATTGTTATGTAAGTATTTTTGGAGATAGATGTTTGCCAAAGGGGTCGCTACCCACATGAAACCGCTGGACTAAGTAAGATAATTATCAGAAAATACTCTGAAGATGACTGACATCCAATGAACTTTTTAAAAATATTCACTAAGAGCTGGTGCTGGTGGTGGTGATGATGATGAATTTTTCAACTCACCATCCCGTTTCTCAGTTCTCATTATCACCTTCCATCTGCTCTAGTCGTGTTAAAAGAGTCAGTTAAACTTATAAAATGTCTGCTTTTTTTCTTTCCCCAACTTTACTCTATCAATAACATTCTATCAGTTTATCTTATCCTACAAATAACATTTTTCTCAGGTTAGCTCCTTATGTCAGGCCGGATCTCTGTCACTTGCCATCTCTCAGTGACCTTCTGGCTGCTATAGGGATATTGTGTGTAGGTCATGATGCTCCAGGGAGGTTGAAGAGCATTAGGAATATATTGTATTGAGTTCCTTAGTGGCCTCCACATTTCTCCTCAACACTCCTCTCAAAATACGAACTCATAAGCCTTGTTGAGAAACGCCACCTAAAATCACAGGTCATGCATTCCCCTTTGCTCCACTTGACAGACAGTGAGGGTTATCTGCCGAACATTCTCTTGCCCCCAGATAACCATGCTGACTAGAGACAGACAGTGTCTCAGATTTCCCAAAGGTCTCTCCACAGCCTTTATGCTCTTGCCCCCGCCCCCCCACCCCAAGTCCCCTTTCCCATCTCCCCCAGGGAGTCTAAATTGATATTTACAAGACCCATACCGTGAGGGAAGAAAAGGAGTACCAAGAAGATTCTCATTGCTCAGTGCAGCCCCTGATGACAGATTTCCCAGAATCCCCTCTTCACAGCCTGTAAACTGCTGTATAAAATTTAAAAAGCATGAATTGACAGAGCCCCTGGAGGAGCCAAGAGGTGAAGACTCATTCCCACCAGCGGCTGAGCATACCAATGAAGAAGGACTATGAGAGCTTGCCAATTTCTAACCAATAAAATGACTCCTGTGCTTTTCCAGATCTTTCTAATATCCACAAAACAAGAAACGGAGTCACAGTGAAGGGGTTAGGTCAACAAGGAACAACAAAACAAAATACCCAGCATGCCTTGAGTTTTTGGGAGCACAGCTTGGGTCACAGAACCCTGTCTTCTGGGACTATTATTTGTCTACAGATCCCTTGATCATTCACCTGCTTCAGGTTCTCCTACATTTCCATTTCAGGGAAGCTTGGGTTGCTTACTGAGCGAAGATTGTTGTCCAAATGGTTCTAACTTCCCAAATGGTCTGTAGATATCTGGGTACCTGGGTGAGCCCTGAGGGGAAAAGACACATGGCAGATTTAATGGGCTTATCTGAACTGTGTGGCTTTGAGATTCTGATGGGCTGTCTTAAGCCTCGCAGCGCCTTGGGCTTTCTCATCCCTTAAAGGAAGAGAATTGGTCTGGTAAGGATCTGGAGATTTCTTAGTCTGATATCTGCTTCTTCTTAAGCAAGTCAGAGGCCTGGTGGTTGGGGGAGACTGTCAGGGCAAATGCCACTGGGAAATAGGGGCAGAAGCTGCTTGTGATCAAGAACCAGTTAGCTGGTTTTCATATGACTGCAGTGAGGAGGGTGAGCGGGAGGGAGAGAGAACACGGGTTAGGTAAGAAGAGTATCATGAAGGTATCAATGACTAACATATTACTGCGGTAGGAGGGAGAGCGGGGTGGGGGGAAAACAAGGATTGGGTAAGAAGAGTATCAATGACTAATTGTCAAAAGAATTACAATACTCCCTAGTGACATGTTTGAGGATACACGTATCTTTGAGTTTATCTTTTCAATAGCTTAAGAACGCATCCAGATACTGTTTTCAAATAAACTGAAATGGAGGCAATACCTTTGCATTATCATCAATCACTTTGTGACAACGTGTATATACAGTGGCTACGTTAGTGGATTTTGTAATGCTGTAACAAAATACCCATGACTGAGTAATCTATAAACAATAGAATTTTGTGACTCCTATTGATGTTCTGCTAGACTAATAGATGAGGGTCTCATTCAGCCATCATCAGAGGGACTTCTTCGTTCAACAGATGGGAACAAATACAGAGACCCACAGCTGGATCTCTCTCTCTCTCTCTCTCTCTCTCTCTCTCTCTCTCTCTCTCTCTCTCTCAACAAGATGTCTCCATCAAATCTCTTTCCATAGAACTCAGGAGGCCTCACAGAAGAGAAGGCAGAAGGGGTGGGGAGGAAGAAGGGATGGGGAGAAGGGATGGTGAAGAAGGAGGTCCTCTAAAGCAACTGAGCAGAGTGCGTATGAACTCAGGGAGACCGAAGCAGCGTGCGCAGGGTCTGTGTGGGTATGCACCAGGTCCCCTGCATATATACTGTAGTGTTCAGTGCTCTCATGGGACTCCCAAATACTTAGATGAGTTGGTCTCTGATTTTTGTGCCTTCACTAGGGGCTCTTTTCTTTTTCTGTTGTCTAGTCTTGTCCAACTTTAATAAGATGGTTTTTATTTTATCTTCTTATATTTTATTTTGCTATGTTAAAAAAGAGCTCTGCATTAAATTAGATGAAAATAAATTTTTAAAAAAGAATAGAATTTTATCTCTTAAAGTTCTCGAGGCTGGAAAGTCCAAGATAGAGAGGCCAGCAGAGATAGAGAGGTTTGGGTGTCTGGTGACCCACAGGTTTGGGTGTCTTGTGAGGTTTTCTTCCATGATGTTGCCTTCATGCTGCGTATTCCCAAGGGGACAAACCCCGTGCTCTTGACTGGCAGAAGTAAAGTAGGACCTCTGCATGAGGTGCCTTTCGTACATACGCTCCTAACAGAGCGACTGCATTTGTCTTACTGTTTGAATGACAAGTTGCTGCAGATGGATTTTTCACAATAGCCTGGGCTAGACAGAATTAGATACAGCACTGTATTAGAGCCAGTGAATGGAGGGAAAGCTTTCTCTCAGACGTTGTTAAAGACCAGGCCGAAGAAAGGAGCTTATGCTCATCCAGTCCAAAATTTAGATGTAGGATAGGGTAGAATAGGGCAGTGTAGGGCAGAATAGAGCAGGGTAGGGCAGGGCAAAGCAGGGTAGGGTACAGTAAGGCAGGGTATGATAGGGTGGGCCAGAGTAGGGCAGGGTAGGGTTGTTTCCAAAGCAGCTCATCAGAGACAAGGAAGGTCATGCCAGCCTCTAGACATGCACATCCTTCGGGATCCTGGGACAGAAAGAAGAAACTTGAGTTAGAAGAGTGGGGAATTGCTCTGTCAAACTGGATATTTTCTGGTGGCCAGAAAGCAGATACAGTTTATCTCAGGTCATGCAACTTGTTGGTAGGAATTCTTAGCCATGTTCACTCTTCATCTGCCAGTGGATACTGGGTGTGCCATTCTCTCTGGCCCAGATGCTGTGTTTTTCAGGCTCCTGACAATCTGACTACTTCTTTTCCGATTCGTCCAATGACAATCCGATTCCTACCAAGTGCACAGAATCGGCAAAGCTATTACATTCCTTACAAAAGCACAGGTGATGAATGTTTTCAATTTGGAACCCAGATTAGTGGTCATGGCTTCAGATGAGGGCTTTATAACTATCCTATAAATACCCCCAAACCATCTGAGCTGCTTCATCTAGCTTCAGTTTGTCAACGAGGAAGTTCAGGGGGATGGTGGAGCTTACCTGGAGCTCACCAGGAAGTAGGGAGTCTGGGAGATACACTCCAAGGAGATGTGGGAATCAGTGTCTTGGAAAAAGCATTCAGAACGAATAAACCTGTCTGGCAAGGGAAAGATTATCTAGAAATAATATTTATTTACTTCTTGATGCAGCCCTGGGTTTAGTAGTTATGTGCTTTATCTCTAAGTTTCTCCCATAGTTATAGGACTATTTATCCCCCTCACATGAGTTCCACCGAGGACTGTGGGGATGACTCTGTGAATGGGAGGTGGTCCCTATGGGTGGGACAAAGCCAGCTGTGAGTTTTGAGAGTTCAGGTCAAGACCGTCCACCTGGAACAGCCCCAGCCCCCAGGACTACCAGCCAAGGGCATGCTCTTCTGAAAGTCACCGAACTGGAGACAAACATAGAACCCACGGCAGGTTTTTCACTTGTTCTAGTTTATTGCATGTTCCACGCTTGGAATTCCTGCGTTTCACTCCTGATTCTTCTGGATCTTCCAGAACAAACATTGAAGTAGTCGGTGGCAGGGGGTGGGGAGGGGGGGTAATTATCGTCTTTTCTCCACTCTTTCCATCCTTTCTGAGTGACTCACTTGCACTGGGATGATTAATCTTAATCAGGACAGAGTGACAGCAGAAGACATCTACCACAAAGCATTTTGGTGCCAGAAACTGGTGAGGCAACCAGTTCCTTCCTCTGGGCCATAGTGAGGGGGAGATTTGGTTGTTTTAAAAATAGCATTTTGTGAAATGAGAGCCGCCAGCATCTGCGGGGTTGGACGGCAAGGCAGAGGTTGTGTAACCACCATGCTACCCACTGGCTGTAAGCAGGCACTTTTAATAGTGTTGGCTGGAAGGTGATACAAGCCACTAGACTCCGGAGATCAACCCCACCTTCTCCTGGGGACACTGAGGATAAATAAGTCCTCCTGTTTGCATTGGTGGTTTTCTCCACAGCACTCAGAGCTTCCAGGCTTGCGTTCCTTAGCAATTACCTCCTCCTCTGACTACAGGTGCACTTACTCATTCCCCCATCCTTTCCCATCTCTGGTTTTGTTTTCCTCTGTTTGGATCACACTTCCACGACAAGACCAGGCTGCACCTGGATCCCACGCCCCCCACTTCCAGCCCCCCAAAAAACTCACATTGTAGATGTGTTGCGTAAGTTCTGAAATGACCAGAAGGAGTCACATGAATGTGGTCTTATTTTTTTAGCTGAAATTAACTGACGGAGTCCTCATTAGCAGGTGGGATAGGAATACTCTCTTGAAGAGAGCCTGTCCAAAGTACACTGTCCTACCTCCAAACTGCAAGTCTGAGAGGGAACCTGGGGGTCTGATTTGCCTGAGTGAGTCAGTATTATTCCCGGCCCTTCCACATGAAAACAGACCTCATGCAGACTGACAGATGCCTGCCTCTGTGATCATGCCCTTGCTGGTCTGGATATAAGGATAGATTCCCAATCTTCTAGCCACAGTGAATGATGCTGCAAGAATATAGCTATTAGAGGTGGTAGGGTATAAAGGCCCTTTTGGTCATTCAGGTGGATTTCCTCTTGGCAGACTTGCTGAGATGATCTGGGTCCTGAATCCTGCTGTTCTAGTGAGGATGCAAATCTTCTTTGGTCCCGTTCAAATTTGCCTTTCTCCTCTGCACATATTATCCTTGGGGCTTCTCATCCGCTTCTCTACATTCAAGGAAGTCACTCTCTTTACTTTCCTTATTCTCTGCTCCCCAGTGCCCAGCTGCCTTCTTTCCTAGTTCAAGAGGCTGACCTGCTTGGGTTCTGCATCCTGAACCATTGTGCACACTATTATACACGGACAAAGACGAAACTGTCCCTGAGTGAACTGTGCCCCACTGTAGCCACCAGCCCTTGAGTGTATTACAAAGTCATTGTCTTGAAGAACAGAAGTGACAACTTGAGAATAAGCTCCCTCCCATTCATCCACCCTGTGTGTGTCAGTTTGGGGCCGCCAAGTTCTCACTGACACATTTTCTGAAGTCTGTCGTTGTTCATTCTACCCCTGACATTTATTGGGCACCCACACCATGGCAGGTGCTCATCAGAGATGGAAAGAGAGAATATGTGTGTAATAATGAGGTTGCCTAGTCAGGGGAAGGAAGGGACACACAGCAACAACTGTGTTTAAAAAGTGGTGTTGAGTGTCTTAGAAAATAGAGCCGGGTGCGAAAATCTCCAGGCTGGTTTCTTATGGGGGTGGGGATAGAGAGCCAGGAAAGGACGGATGAGAGGAAAGGGTTCAAGGGGGAAAAGAAGAATGATGGTCAGGAGTCGTTTACTGAGCTGGACACTCTGTGATAACTAAGGGGCTAGTCCCACAGCATTGTTCTAGGAGAAAGCTTTAGGAAAGTGTGTGCTGGACAAGGGAAGGAGAACAGAGAGGAACTTGTTTAATGACTCTGTCTTTCATGTGTGGACATCTGTCTTAGAGACCTCAGGATTCTCTCTCTCTCTCTCTTTCTCTCTCTGCATGTGTCGAGTTCTACTTGCTGAGCACTGACTGAGCATATGCCACTGAATCTAGTATCTCCGCAGCAACAGGATTTGTGGGGACAAAAGACAAAAGGTTGAGAACATGGGCAGGAAGGGAGGACTGGCCAGATGTGCTCCTATGAGATGACCATATGTGCTCCTATGAAATGGACCACAGAAGAACAGGAGCAGAAGAAGGAGCTAAGGGGCCTCTGGAGCACTTGAGACCGAGAGATCTGAAGTAACAGACAACAGAAATGTGATTTTGTACAAACAAGGAGAGCACTGAGAACTGCTCTGTGAGGTTCTGAGAAAAGCCTTTGTTCTTTTAGGTGGAGCTGGGACGGGAGGCTGAGGAAGAAACTGTGGAGATGGTAGAGCCTAAGGGAGACATCGCAGAATAGCGGGATGGAGCCATGAGCTGGGTAGGGAGAGAATTCACAGGAAGAAAGCACTGTGATTGCAGGAATATAAGGCAGCAGTGAGGGTGAATAGAGAAGAATTCAAGCTCGGTCCGACCAGAGAACCCAGAACGTCAATACTCAAGGACAAGACCGAAAATATAGGTGGGGCCAGCTGGAGAGTCCAGTAAAGTTTTGATTAGAATTCCCAGACAATGGGGGATCATTTGTGTCGCTGTAATAAAAGTTTTCATCAAAGAATTGTAGTCCCTTCCGTCCGTGAATTCTGTTCTGCACAGTCAGGAACATGTGCATAGAATAGCATTTTGGGTGAGGAAGCTATTATGAAATGGAGCTTTGCACGTCCAGAGACCTGCATTAGCTGTGTCCCATTGTTGCGACAGAATATCTGACCAAAGGAACTTAAGGAAGTAAAGGTTGACTTTGGCTTACAGTTTGAGGGCACATTCCATCATGGTGAGAGAAGAAAGGAATACTGGCAGGAGACTGATGCCGCAGGTCACATTACATCTGCAAGCAGAAAGTAGAGAGACATGGAAGCTAGTACTTGGCTCGTTGGTTCACTTTATCCCGTCCAGCATCCTAACTCACAGAACAATGCCGCCTACAGTTACTACGAATCTTCTCACCTCAGTTAACCTAGTCTCGACAATCTCTCACAGATCTGCTCAGAGGCTAACATGCCGTAGATGGTTGTAGATCCTGTCAGGTTGACAGTATTAAATATCATACAATCTATGACCGACCCATGCCTTTAAGGCTCTGTGCCTTGTCCCTCCTGCTCTTAAGATGGACAGATTGAGGCTCGCGGAGCTGAGCTGTCACAATGCCTGCTTTTAGTGGTTCCTGCATCTGTTGAGTCAAGTGAATAGATCTAAGACTGGCTCCAGTTGTAATGGGTGCTCAGACCATGTGTCCAGGATTCTGCTCACTCCCCCTTTGCAGCCTCCACACTCCTGCCCTGGCTTCTGAGAGGTGGCTCTTTGCTGGGAACAAGATGGATCATTGGCTGTAACCGTCTATCCAAGCAGCTTACTTAGCAAATTTCCAAAATGGATGATGTGTGGGGAATAGAATGTTCCATTAAAAAAAAATACAAAGTATGAGATACAGAAAGACGAACCCGGCAGTTGTCTCTCTTAGAGTCAGAAATGTATGGGCTCCACTGAAATTGGAGTTTGTTCCTAACTAAATTACCTCTTAGGGTTGTCTGGAGAGGACATGTGACTAGAACACAGCCATTGCTATTCGGCTTTCTGTTACTTTGCTTTTTTAAAGTACCTAAGACAATATAGCTTAGATCAAGACCCAAGCTCACAGGTATAAGTCCTTTTAAAATTGGCATTCACAGGTCTGTGTGATGTATGATGTATGTATGATGGGATTTCAAGCTGTCTTGGCCTGTCTCATGCTTGAGAATCCAACAGAGAAATTCCCCTCTGTATATTCCAATGTACCAAGGGTAGGCCTAGAATTCCTGTGAATTGTCCTTCTACTTTTAGAGATTGGGTTGTGGAATGTTATCTCCATTGTCTGGGTGCTGAAAAGGAACTCGAGCCTTTGTATGAAAAAAGTAGAATTTTACAAAAAAGTTTCCCAAAATAAAAGAGAGCACCTTAGTATGTGAGGCTTTGCTTGTTTCATTTCTCTTCTCTCTTTGAATTAACCTGAAGCCAAAACCAGATCTCAGAGCAGAACTGGTTGCCACATCATTTAGACATGTTTGCATAACAGTCTAAAAATAATTCAATAAGAATGGGTTTTTCTTGGAATTTATCACTGGCTGGCAAATGAGAGCCCAAGCACAACAACTCTGTGTTAAAAAAGCAAGAGACCCAGCAAACGGAAATGACGGTGGCAGAGAGAAAGGAAACTCAAGAAGCCAGTCGGCTTTCATTATCCGTGATGGTGCGGAGCAGAAATAGCAAACACCGGTGCAGAAGGGACAAACGTGGCCTGTGTCTTAGACGCTCTGTTTTCTCTAAGCAGAAGCTGACAGGTTGAGGGGGCCTGAGGACAGCCTTCCAGGCCCCAGAGGAATTCAGTCTTGCTGTGTTTTCCTTCTCTCCAATGGGAAGATTTTTCTCACTGGTTTTAATGGAGAAGACCCACGGCTTCAGAACAGAATAGAGTAATACAAAATACAAGGGCAAAAATGAATGACGAGAGGATAGAGACAGCAGGACCCCAAGACCAGGAGTGATGGCGTGCCATCACCAGTCAGTTGCCTGGGACAAACCATGAACCCTCTTGGATTGTTCTTCTACCATTAGAGATGGAGAGAACTCAGATCACCAGGAGAGCCAGTGCAGGTGTATGTGGCTCTTCGTGATTACGGAGTGGTTTCCCAACCATACAGTGACAGGTCTCAGGCCCTTCCGTGAGCATTGACATCTTCAGGTACCACCGTCATTAGACTACAAATGACAGTTCCTGTCAAGAACAGAATTATGTACCTAGGTATCTTTGGACTATTCCCTACTGAGACTACAGTGAACATGCACATTGTAGAGTAAGGTAGGTGTTTTCTGCTTCAAGTATAGGTGTCTCAAAGAGTCTCCTCCCATTCCAGTTTACCTCCTCCCTTCTCTTTTTCTGGCCAATTCTCACTCACTTCTGTCCATTATCC
Source organism: Dicrostonyx torquatus (assembly GCA_028555095.1). Taxonomy (NCBI): domain Eukaryota; kingdom Metazoa; phylum Chordata; class Mammalia; order Rodentia; family Cricetidae; genus Dicrostonyx; species Dicrostonyx torquatus. The sequence goes on along the minus strand of JAQHUG010000154.1, from coordinate 1,024,496 downwards.
TGGTGTCTTATGTACGCCTAGGGCTGTCTAGTCCTCTTTTAAGTGGATGGACCCTAAAACTTCCTTCAGCTTTGACCACCACTGTCAACCCACCCAGTCCCTCATCTGGCAGTCTCTCAGTGTCCCCTCTTTCTATCTGACTGTTTTATTTTCTCTTTGTGAAGAGAAGTACATTCGGTTCAAGTTGCTGCAACAAAGTCAGAGATTGAAATGTGTTAGCAACAAGTGTTAATTTCCTACAGTTCCAGAGGCTGGAAGGTCAGGGTTAACATGTTCGCAGGACCCTTTCCTGCAAAAGGGACTGATTTCTCCATCCATCCTTCCTCAGAGCAGGCAATCTCTGACCACCTGGGCATACTGCTTCTTCTAAAAGCTCTACTCCTCTCATAAGTAGAACTGTTATGACTTCATATAACCAAAACTTTTACTTCCTAACACCTTCATGTTGTGAATTTGATCTTTTACAGAAGAATTTGGGAGAACCACAAATATTCACCGCACTACACTTTCCAATTTTCTCCATTATCACTGGATGTTCAAGCCAGGTACCCATGATTTATCCTTGATCTTTCTCCCTTCCTTCTCTCCTTCTCTGTCTTCCTCCTTCCCCTCCTCTTCCCTCTTCTTCTTCCCGAA
>JAQHUG010000154.1:975346-998242 GCA_028555095.1 Dicrostonyx torquatus | reverse complement strand
CCAAAAAAAAAAAAAAAAAAAAAAGAAGTACAGTTGGTACCCAGCAGCATCGCCTGTTAGGAGCTCAACAGACATTTGTTTCTCTCTTAGCAGCTGTCAGTGTTGGGAAGGCTGTCATCGTCCTGTGGTTATTTTGTGTCCTATCCTGCTAGACACAATTCTGGACAGTCTGAGAACTGCCCAGACAACAGTTCTGAGTGGGTCTATTAAGCACTGCTATGACACAATCCTGATAGAATTCCACCAATGTCACTATATTGTAGCACTACAGAGAATTACAAGAAGTTATAGCCACACCGAGAGTGATTATAGTGGACAGCTCATTACTCATGCAACCGTGGCTATGCATATGAGCAGACATAGGAGCTGAGACATTAAAGAGATGCAGATGAGCATATCAGTAGTGTGTCTGGTGATGTCTCTCTGAAACAGCACATTTATTTAATCACTAAGTAAGTGGTATGGCCTTAAAGCATTATGTTTTCAAAAGACCCCAATTCTTTTCTTTCTTTTCTTTTCTTTTTTTCTTGTGGGCCGGATTAGAGACAAGGTTTTTCTGAAACAGTTCTGGCTGTCCTGGAACTTGCTCTAGACCAGACTAGCCTCAAACTCATAGAGATTCCCCTGCTCTGCTAGGATTAAAGGCATATGCCACCACCACCCAGCAAGATCCCAAATTTCCTTACTTTAAGACTTACTATCTACCTGACTTGTCCCAAGCCCTTTGCTTGAGACTCCTTGAGTCCTCACATCGAACACTGTCATTGCCTCTGAGGTAGAGATGAGGATGATTGAGGAAGCTGAGCTGAGAACTACTTTCCTGTAGAGTGCCTACCTTTGAACCGTGAGCACCAAATTTTTATCTTATATGTGTGCTCTCTCTTGATCCACTTCAAATAGACATGGAAATAGAAAAGAAAAGTCATTCCCATCTAATTGTCAAGTGGGCAGGAGCTTGTATTTTGCTTCCTAGGCTCCAACATTTGACAAGCATGGGGCCAATGTTGACCATGAACTGACATGTACAACTCGGGAAGATACAAATGGAAGATGAAAGGAGGATGGAGAACCACTTCCGGGAAAAGATGGTGTGCTTAGTGAAAGAGCAGACGTGACTAAAATGACTGAAGTAATAATCACTAAGAATCTTAAAGAGGACCTTGTCCTGAGATTACAAGTGCTAACGCTACGGTACCCCTCAGCCTGGGCTGAGCATCAGTCAACCATTCGGTCTTGGCGTCACAGCTCTGCTCTATTGTTCTGTCTGTCCATTTCCAAAGAACTTACATAGTGTCTGCCTTCTTCCTGTCGCCGTGAGTACAACTGGGTTTAATCAGAGGCAAGTTGCTGAGTCAGCTCCTAGCTTGAATTTATTCAGCTGGTGCAAAGACTGGTGACAGGGTCGCATTTACATTTTTATCCCTGTCTTGTAAACCTGAATAATTTATCATGTTCCTCTCAGGCCCCTTCCCTCTGGCCTCTACCATCTCACAAAACCAGAGAGCAGTTCTTGCTTCAACAGCCGAACTTACTTGGGATATGTCTGCTTTTGCTCACAGACTTCTGACACCCTCTCTTTCTGTCAGGGAAAATTGGAGAGAAAAACCTTTCTTTTTCTTTCTTTCTCTCCCTCCCCCCCTTTTTTTTCCATAGTAAGTAATTCAATATGGTTAGATTTATTCAGTTTGGTTTTGCATGGATTCTCTGTCAAAGCATGTTGATTCTGAAAAAATTAACTAGTGGTTAAATTAAAGATTTATGTTTAGGAATCTGATCTTTTCTCTACAAAAGCATTTTGTTTTTAAAGCTGAAATGACTGACGGAAAGAAAAAAGACAGTAACTCTATGAAGATAATTTTGCAGACCCTTACATCTGAGCTACCTTTCTGGGCCATTTCTCTGTTCAAATATGAGGATAAAACTGCCAAATTACATTCACGGAGAGCAGTGTTTCCATCACGCCAGAACTAAGGCAATCTTGCTTGTATCTGCATGGACGTGCTTACACTCATATTTCGTGCTTATGTTTCTGATCTCCCTTTGTCAATTGAGAGAAAGTACCAAGGAGCAGAGAAGAAAAGCATGTCTCTGTATGGACACAGCTGGAGCCAGACATTTCTGTGGATGGCATGAATACACGTGTGTGTCCTTCAGCCGGAAGAAGAAGAAAGCCACTTCATTTGTCGTTTTATGAAAAGACTCATCTTGGAGGACACGGAGGGAAAAAGCAAGCTCCTTTTGTACATATAGAATAAAATAGATTTTCCTTCCAAACCTTGAGAGACCTGCTTTATGGTGTCTGCAGGAATGGAATTAAAGTAACCCACCATATGTTAGCAGGTAGAGTTCCCCTCTAGTCTCTAACTCCAACTTCTTCAAAGACACTGAAACCTCCAGTGTGTCAGGTGGCAGATCCTACTTCCCCAACTCTAGGAGGTTTCCAGATGGGGGAGTGTAGCCATTTCCTGGATTAAACAATACATTCTTAATGAATGACCCACAGGGTCATAGGTGACTATTGATTTTATGTGTCAGCTTAGCTAGGCTATGGTGTCCTGGTTTTGGTCAAACACTAATCTGGCTGTTGTTATGAAAATACTTTGAGTATAACTACCATTTAAACTATTATTTAGTAAAACAGTTTTTTTTTCAAATTCTATGCATATAATGTGGTTGGGCTTCATCTGGTCTGCTGAGAACTTTACCAGTGAAGACCAATAGAGAAATTTCTGTGAGAAGGAATTCTAGGAGATGCAAAATGAAAACTGTCTGAGTCCCTGAATGTAGACCCCCTCTATGGACTTGATCAGTGCAGTTTCTACCTTCTATCCTCCCATGTCTGCCAGCTCCCCTGTCCCTTTTGCATGGCTAATTCCTCAAAACCTCCCCCATCCTTTTCACTCTTTTACTGGTTTTGTTATAGTGGAACAGCACATAAGGCAATCGGTGTGCCAATTCAGTCTCCTCTGAGGAGGGACATCCCTGGGGCCAACAGTGGGCTGGGCTCTCATCTCCCTGTATATGCTATTATTCCTTTTATTTTTTTCTTTTTCTTTTTTTTTTNCGAGACAGGGTTTCTCTGTGGCTTTGGAGCCTGTCCTGGAACTAGCTCTTGTAGACCAGGCTGGTCTCGAAATCACAGAGATCCGCCTGCCTCTGCCTCCCGAGTGCTGGGATTAAAGGCGTGCACCACCACCGCCCAGCTCTATTATTCCTTAAAATACAGTATTTTTGTTATTGTTGTTTTTATGTTTCTAATTGTTTATCTGAATTAAAATTTAGAGCAGTTTATTATTAGTGATAAATCATGAGGTCTTGGCCATTTTCTGTGAGAAATCTCAGTGAGTCCCTTGGATTCAGCTCATGAATAATTTTCTCCAGGAATTCTTCCTCCATGTCTCCACCATCTCTTCTTCCGTGTTCCCCTAGCAGCACTGGCACAGACATCTTTAACGCTGCAGTCAGCTTGCACTTCTATAAATTGTTTTGTCTCGATCATTTTTTTCCTCCCACCAATTTGAGCACTTTCAAGCTGAAATTAGATTATACTTATGTTTGCATCCTTGGTGAACTATATTGTAATATAGCATCTGTAAAACATAGGCATGCATAGATTTGGCCAAATGACTGAGTCAATGGAAGGATGGTCTCATTGATGGTTCCATCTCATCTCGATTGCCCTTGCCTTCCAGGGTGACTGTAGAGCACAGAGACCTGAGTCCAACAGCTCTGCCCTTGCTTTAATTTCCCAGTTTTATGACCATGGCCAGGTGTCCATAGCTCTCTGGCATTTCTTTTCTAATCTGTAAAATAGAAACAATGTGTTACACCCACTTTACTGAGTTATGGTAAGGATCACAGGTGTAGGTGTGTGAGTCCCCAGTAAATGATAAGGTTCACTTCGCCTGGTATCATTTGACCATTTGCCCTGTCGTATTTCTAAAGCTGAGTTTTAAGAACGAGCCAATGGTCTCTGGCTGTGGCCTTAGGTTCTCCGTCTTCCTTTCCTTGCTGAGTGAAGCGTATGCACACGCAGGACCCTGACACCACTTGGGATCAGGATCATCTCCCAGTGCAACCCAGATGCTACGAGGAGGCTCGCCTTCAGGCAGGCAGAATCTAATTTTAGAACTAGAACAACAACTTTTTTTTTTTCTTCCTGACAGAGTTGCCCTCCCCTTCCATCAGGTTAGTTACTTGCAACCAAAGTGACCTCTTATCCTAGGGGACATTTGGCTGTGTCTGGGGATATTTTTTTTATATGTGTTGTGTACTCTTCACAGGGAGGTGTGAACAACTTCTATTCCCTTCAATAAGGTACCAATGACAGGTCAAAGTAATGATTCTTATCAAGTCCACCTTGGGAACACTGAGCTCATCGGATTTGCTTGCAGATCCCTGGTGATGGATTTATTAGAGAATCACAGGGATTCAGAGGGAGCTACATTACCAAAAAGCCCATTCTTGCATGTGTTACAAGTTGTAAAAGGTGCATCCCTGGAACTGGCTGTCCAACTTGCTGGTAGCTTAGCCAGTCAGGAAGTTTCCTCTCTCCATCAATTGTTACTGCTTATAGCAGCAGGGGTCAGGTATTGATGGAGTTTTTATTCCTCCTGGTCCCACAGCCATTCAGTCCCAAAGAAGCACACAGAGGATTATATTAATTATAAACTATTTGTCCTATTAGCTCAGGCTTATTATTAACCAACTCTTACAACTTAAATTAACCAATAATTCTTGTCATGTATAACCACATAGCTTGGTACATTTTATCAGTGAGGCATTCTTATCTTGCTTCCTCTACTTTTGGCTGGTCACTGACTCTGCCTTTCCTCTTCCCAGAACTCTCTTAGTCTGGTTGCCCTGCCTATACTTTCTGTCTGGCTACTGACCAATCAGTGTTTTATTAAGTCAATATGAGTGACAAATCTTTCAAGAGCATTTCCCACAGCAGTCAGGGTCAGGGTAGGGGGCAGGTTGTAGGAGCTTGAGGATCTTGTAAGTTTCAAGAGCTTCCTGAGACTTCTGAGTTTTGTTTACTTCCTGAACAAATTTCATTTATTTCCTGAAACTTAAGGAGTCTCCTTCCTTTTGTCAGAAAGAAAGGTTTCAATATGAGGAAATCCTTACACAACAATGAGATAACGGGAATGGATAAAACACTACTGGTATGTGTTATGGAGAGGGCAGAGAAGTTTCCTAATGTTGTACAATGTACAGGATGTCCCAGAATGACAAAAACATGAAAGGACAGAGCAAAGGCCATAATAGGATGCTCAGTCTTCTCTCAGCAGGCTTCTATTTCAGTTTCCTGAGACTGAACAGCAGTTTCTGGGGAAAAGCCACGAATAAAGGACAATCAATCTCCAACATGAAGCGCTGAGCGTCCCCACAGCAGCTCAAGGACAGGGTCTGGGGTCCCAGGCCTGCCCCAAAATGGAAAACTGTAGCCCTGACTAACCCCTCACTAGCCCTAACCAATTAAAATGTACTAATGTGATTTCTACTTGCTTACGCCACTCCTATCTAAAATGATGTAACTTCCTTAGACACTTCCTTCAGTAAGACTTAAAAGAGGCCCCTACCTCCCTCTTGGGGTTGTAGCTATCTTGACTTTGTGTAGGATGATCAACCCCAGCATGCTGGAATAATGATAATGATAATAATAGTAATAATAATATTAGTAGTAATAATAATAATAATAAAGATTCTTTGATTTTTGCATGGGATCTGGTGATATGGGATTCCCCTCTGGCTGCTGTGAATATGATTTATTACCACTGGTTAATAAAGAAGCTTCTTTGGCCTGTGGGAGGGCAGAATAGAGCTGGGCAGAAAAACTAAACTGAGTGCTGGGAGAAAGAAGGCAGAGTCAGAGAGACACTATGTAGCTAACGAAGGAGAAAGACACCTGGAACCTTACTGGTAGCCACAGCTTCGTGATGATACATAGATTAACAGAAATGGGCTAATTTAAGATGTAAGAGTTAGCTAGAAATACTCCTGAGTCATCAGTCAAACATTGTTGTAATTAATACAGTTTCTGGTCTTGGAGTCTGGAAAATCAACAAGTAGTTTCTGTTTACAATCTGGTCTCTTGGTGGTCTTTGGGGGTCCTGACTCTGGGCACAACAAAAGTGTCTCATTTCAGCTGTCAAGCATGCGGGGGCTAAGAAGTCCCACTGTGTATAGCAGAATGGATCTTTCCATATTCAGCACATAAACAAAGACAAAACAAGTCTTCTGTGTGTAAACATTAGTCAGATTCTCTATTTACTCCTTCCCTTAGTTTACAGACTAGTCCAGTATATAATTATTCTGCACTAACACTATTATCTCAAAGTATAAATTGATATTAATGCAAGTTTCATATGAAAGGTTAGGGAGTGGTAAAAATTTATATGACTCTATTAGTCAAAAAAGGGAGATGAGGCACAGTAACACACACATCAGTTTATTAGTGTGTGCAAACAGAGAACAGAACAGCTTAGAGCTAAAGAGGTCTTTCTGTCCTGATGCTGTTTTTTCTTTATCTCTTTGTGCCAAAGAAATGGTGATAGCATTTTCACAGAGCCACAAAACAGGTAATAAGGCCAAGTATGGTACAGCAAGTCTAACATTACTCTCAGAATGTGTGACACTGAGGCAGGGGACTAACCTAAGCCTAGGAGTTCCAGGCCAACCTGGGCAGTGCGGCCAAATGTTTCCATATAAACGAGGGAATGAAGAAATGAGTGAATGAAAATGAGTGGCTAATATAAAATGAGGAAAAAACTGGCTTGAACCTGCCTCTGAAATGTTCTACTTACATGATCACAGGCAAGTAATTTTTAAAAGAAATTTAGCCTTCAGGTCTACATCCCCGAGACAGAAATGTTAGTATTGATTTCACAGCACGATTATATGAGATAACACAATAAAAGTGATTTTGGTGCCTAGGGAACATTCAGGAAACTAACTAGTCTTTATTCTTTTAACAACTTGTTTTTTGGGGACACGGTGTGGTTCAGGAAGAAAAGCGATAATGATTCTTCATTGGCCAGAAGAGAAGGCTAAAGCAATAGAGAAAGTTTGCTTGGTTTCATCAAGGAAGACCCAGAAACATGAGAGTGTATTGTTCTGGGCATGTCTGTGAGGGAATTTCCATAGAGGTGGGCCTGAGAGACCCAGTGGACTCAGGGGAAGACCTGTCTTTGGTGGACACATAACTATGGGCCAGAGAGGAAGGGTACTGAGATGGTATGCTCTCATCTCCCACCTTGGACATCCTTTGGGTTGAAGGCCTTTGGGTTGAAGGGCCTACTATAGTAACTTTACCCACTTCTAGTTTCCAACTGGGCACTACACCATGTATATCCCTATTTCTGAGGCCTGCTGAGCCTCCGCCTGGCCTTCCAGACTCTTCAGCTTACATATGCCTGCATGGGATTTTGCAGCTCCCTGATCATGTGACAAAAGGCCCCTCCCATATCTACAGATATCCTATTGGTTCTACTCCCTAAAGAGGCCTGCCTGTTGTGCTTGTTAATTAGGGCTCAGGGTTTATCTATAGATGTCAATGTCTGGACTTGCCACTCTTCCTTCTGGGTTCCTTCGAGAGAGGAAGTCTCTTGAAGAAAAGGAAGACATAGCCAGGTGAGAGCAACTTTAACGTAACAGTGCTTTAAGGGGCCAAGGAAAACTTATTCTATGAAGGCAGTAATTCCTTCTTTAGCTCCTGTCACCAGAATCACACCCATGATCTCTCTAATGGCACTCTGAAAAGCCATAGTAGGAGATTTGCTTAATAATGCAATCAACACAGAGTTTGAAGGGGACAAAAAAAAGAAAGAAAGAAAAAAGAAAAAAAACAAACAACCAAACAAAAGCCTTCCACACTTAGCAATAATCTCTCCTCCATTGGTCCTCTGGAGCTGTACGTTTGCTGCTGAACCAGGCTGAGTAACATTTCCCTGGGGTTCTGAGCAAGATCTGAGCTGCAGTGCTGGGCAGTCATGGGAAGCTTGCCTAATTGGTTGGGGAGAAGAGCAGTGGGCAGTCAATCTGTCCTTGGGTTTAGACTTACCCCAGGGCAATTCTAGGCAAATTAAGGGATAATTTTGTAGCTAAATGAGATCAGGAGTGCCTGCCACTTGCCTGGTAACCACTGACTGGAAAGATGTGTTCTCTACCGAAGTAGAAGATGGATGAAAGGAGCTGTGGAATTTTATCTTTATAAGTGATTATTATTAGGGCCTCTCATAATTCACAAAGGGACATGCCTTACTTTATATTGGGAGATGTAAAAAGCACGGATGGTGACAATTAATCAAACAGCATCTAACATACTTGAAAGGAATGGGGAGGCTAAGAATCAGCATCAGTGCAGAGCCGATGCACCTCATCTACATTACAGGCAAAAACCCAGTGAAATTTATTTGGATCTCTCAGAAGAAACAATAAACAAACACAGACCACAAAATAACCAGGCAGATTTGATAATGAACCAACTAGAACAGAAAAACTAAAGATGAAATTAAATGTTCCATGTATTTTAGACACAAATGGACAAATTGTCAAAATTAAATGTTCCATGTACTTTAGACGCAAATGAACTTATTATTGAAAGAGAAGATGTTGTAAGGACTCTCGTTCACAGTGTGACACAAAGGGATGGGAAAGCAAGAAAAGTATGTTGGGAAATAGGAGGACATATTGAAACTCTAACATCCAATACAATTCCAAGAAAGAGAAAACTCAATCTCTGAAGAGATAATAACTAATAATTTTCCAAAGTGAATAACATTGAAATACATTGCACACCAAACCCCATAAATTATCACACACACACACACACAGACACACACACACACACACACGAGTGTGTGTGGATACACATTGGGGAGAATAGGAAGACTGATTTCTCTGGTTAGAAGCTAAGCGCATTGTTCGAAGAACCAGCTGTCATTGGTGAAGCCTCAGGGCAGTGGGTAGCCCCATACAATAACAGTGCTAACTCCCAAGGGAAAAAAAATCATCCAGAAAGAGGAAGCATTGACAGTATCAGGAAATGAGAGGGCCAGAGACTTGTCATAGTTACCACAGTGTGAACCACCATTAATACCTCTGGATATCTAAGGATGAATAAAGGTATCAGCTCCAGTCAGTACCCTTAGCAAAACTGACTGTCCAGAATCAGAACGCCCAAAGATGTTATGATACAAATACAGGCAAAATTTGCCACAACATGCTATCACGAAGAAATTTATAAAGGCTATGCTCCAGAAAGGCAAAATATTTTCCAGTAAGAATTTCTGAGAAACAGAAAAGAAAGTGGGCAAAAATATTGACAGATATGTAGAGGAGTTTACAAACAGTTGGCCAATAGCCATCTCTGAACATTAGAAACATTAGTATGGAAGTTTGATTTAAATGGCCTAGATGAGTCTCTGCTATCAATATCGTTAAAAACATTTCGCAGATAAGTCTAATGTCCATCTAAATTGAAAACCATCCATATGGATAAGCACTGAACTAAATTGCATATAATGTATAAATTATATATATTAAAATGGTGATAATTATGGGGTTTAGAAAAGAACCATGTATAATATTAAACATCAAGCCAGAAGAAAAGGTATTGAAGCTAAAATGTTCAAAGACCCTGGAACTGTTTATGAGATTTAAAGTATGAATAATTAATATTTTAGGCTAATGAAGCAAAGTCATATTTTATAAATTTTAGTAACTGAAAATTAATGAGCCAAGATACTGAATCAAGATATTCCACGGTTCACGTGCTGAAGACTATTAGAAGCTTCCTTTGTGTGCTGCGGTGAATAGGGGTCGGGGTAGCCAAGAGAGGACTGTTTCTCAGAAAGATAGGAATAGCATCCAAATCACAAAGGAAGAGGTGAGATGTCTGAATAGGACAGAGAAACAGAGGGGCAATGCATGGTTCTAGTCAGGCTTCCTGACAAGGGGAGGAGTCTCAGGAGATAAGCACCAGCCACCCTAGAAACTGATCTAGAAGGTGAATCTGTCAACGTGATGCAAAGCTAAGTGTGGCCATGAGATACTCCTGCTCTGCAAAAACGGAAAGGGGCTGCTGGGAAGACAGCTCTGGACAGCAGCAGACATGTGACCTGTACAGACTCAGCAAGAGCCAAAGCAGAGAGACCTTACAAATTCAGCTGACTTTATACACCCCGATTTCCCCACCCTCTCCACTCCTTCACGGCCCCCATCCACACATATGTCTGCAATTCTTGATGACCCAGAAAGAAGCTCTGGCACCTAATTTAATTTCTTTTATATTTTTTCCTCCTCCAAGCAATTTCTTTTTATCAGAACTTTTTACTATATTATATTAAAATTTTAATGTTTTATTCTTTTTATTTATGCTTCCTATGTTCATCTAATTTTATTAGTGCATTTATTCTATTTTGGTACAGTATTTTTTCTTTTCCTTAATCCTGTTTTCTTCATTGTGTCTGTTTCACCCTTCTACATTCAGTACCATTTAGACTTTACCTTCTTAGTTTTAAAGAATATTCATGTTTTTATTTATTTTTATTATCATTTCTACATTTATCTAATTTTTATTATTATTTTAAAATTTTTCTCTACTCTTTTGTTTGCTCGTCTTCACTTCCACAACATTCTTCTCCACTCCGTTCTTCTGTTTTATCTAACCTTGCTTCTCTTTCCCATCTCATTAATTTCTCATTATTTCTGTATTTAAATAAATTTTTACTTTATGACAACAGCCATAAAAGAGTGTTATATCCAGCTAAAGTATCTTTAAAAAACAGTGGGGAAATATTAGCATCTCAAGACAAGTCCAGAGTAAATAATTCATGAGCACCAGTCTAGCACCGCAGAAGATATGTACGAGAATATCGTACATAGAGCAGAGAATGATAGTCTTAACTGCAAGAGTAGAGGAAAGGATAAATTTCATGATGAAAATGACTGACAAAGGAGAGCTAAGAGAAAATTAATTACATTCAACATAGGAAGTCAGCAAACTTCTAATACTAATAGATAAAGAAAATAAAGAACTAACTAATCATACAAGTAACCATAAAAACAACCAACAAAACTAGAGGAATCAGTAAAGAGCGCTCAGTGCTAGCCTGAAATGTAAGTGGTTTCAACTCACCAATAAAGAGACACCGTTGGCTGATTGGACAAAAAAACCTATGTCTCTAAGAAACACACCTTACTTGTAAACACACTCATGAATTGAGAGTCAAAGAATAAAAAGCAATTTATTCAATTAATGGAAGTTGAAAAAACAGGCTAGCACAGCTACTCTTATAGTCAATAAAGTATATTTCAAGCAAAAAATTAATCAGAAAGGCTAAAGAAACCCAATATAAAACAGTAGAGAACAATTCACCAAGATGCTGTAGAAGGGTCAGAGAGATGGCTTAGCAGTTAAGATCACTTGTTGTCTTTTAAGAGCACCCAGTTCAGCCGGGCGGTGGTAGCAGACGCCTTTAATCTCAGCACTTGGGAGGCAGAGGCAGGTGGCTTTTTGTGAGTTCGAGACCAGCCTGGTCTACAAGAGCTAGTTCCAGGACAGGCCCCAAAGCTACAGAGAAACCCTGTCTCGAAAAACCAAAAAAAAAAAAAAAAGAGCACCCAGTTCTGAACTCACAACCGTCAGTAATGCCAATTTCTCTTCAGACACCAAGCATACATGTGGTGCACATGCATATATACAGGCAGAATACACACACACACACACACACACATAATATATACACATATAATATATAAAACATAAATAAGTCTACAATTAAAAATAAAAAAGAAGTTCCATGAGATTTTGAAATACGAAGACTACTATTCAGTTAGCAAACACCAGCATGCCTGTGCCTGCTGTTTATCATTGGCAGTCATTTGCATGTTTAGTATAAGTATGCTCATTGTTAACTATTGTAAATCATGAATTTTCTTATTTGGGGCTGGTCTTGACGAAAGCGATTTTCTCATCATCTTAAAAGACAGTTTAGCTGGATATAAAATACACTTGTAGCTGGTGTTATGAAATTTAAAATTATAAAATAGGGGCTCTCACTTCCTTCTTGAGATGATTACTGACTATGGATTGGATTTTAAAAATTTGTGTGGAAATGTTCAGAAATTCTATTTCTTTGTAAGTCGATTTTAGCAAGTTAGGCTCTTGAGAGCTGTATCAGCTAATTTTTCAATTTTATCCCTATGTGCTTTTTCATACTATTCCTATATTTATTATACCTTTGTTTTTTATCTGTATTTGTGTTCCTTTCTTATTTCTAATATTTTTATTCTTACCACTTATTCACAATGAATTTTTTAATACATATATCTACAGTTGAAAAACTTCCAATAACCTAGAAACTCCTATATTATGAAAAGGGAAAATGTCCCCCCCCCTTTTGTTTTCTTTTCAAGATAGGGTTTCTGTGTAGCCCTGGCTGTCCTGGAACTCACTCTGTAGACCAGGCTGGGCTCAAACTCAGAGATCTGCCTGCCTCTAACTCTCAGATGTTGGGATTAAAGGTATGTGCCACCACTGCCTGGCTGAAAACAGAAGAATCTTAATTCAGTCGATAAGAACACATAATTTGGATTTCAACAACAGACTAGAACAGAAAAGGAAAGGGAAATTACAGGCCAACCCCACTCTCAAACACAGACACAAATTTGATTAAACAAAAATTGAGTCCAGTGAACCAAATACTGAACTTTTATAGTCTATGATGCACCCAATAAATTCATTCCAGAGAACCACTGTAGTTTTGCAGCAAGATTTTAGAAATTCTGTGAACTAAACATATGGAAAACTCTGATGATCCAGGTAAATATCTAAAACATATTTCTGGACTGTTTATATATTTTTATATTTTATATTTTATATATTTATACATACACATATCTTTGGGAAGGCAGGCAGAAGAAAGAGTTTGACTTACACATCCTGATCAGAGTTCCTCACTGAGGGAAGTCAGGGCCAGAACTCGAGGCAGGAACCTAGAGCCAGGATGAAATAGAGACCATGGAGGATGCTGCTTTCTGCCTTGCTCTATTTGCTTTCTTATACAGTCCATGTCAGACCTCCCCAGGGCTGGGCCTTCGCACAATCAATCAGTAAGCAAGAGAATATCCCACAGTCTTGCCTGCAGGACACTCTGATGGAGGCATTTGTTTTCAACTGAGGTCTTCTTCCCAGAGGAATTTTTGTTAAGTTGACAGTGCATGGAGTCTGTAGATAAGATGGTAAGCTTGTCATTTATATTATGTTTATCCTACGTAACCAAGAGTATCTTTCCACTTTCTGATGTCTTCTTCAATTTCTTTCTTTGGAGACTTAATGTTCTTACCATACAGGTCTTTCACTATATACACATATCTTTAATATTCATTTATGTGTATGTATATATAATCATACTTACATAATTTAATATATATGCATTTATACATAATATATACTTATATAACTATCCAATTAGATGTAAATTGCATATAAATACATATAAATATTTACATACATATGATTTTATTCATAATATGTACCTACATAAATATATAGAATTATATAAAATTGTATATTAATACATTCATATATACTTATGTCATGATGTATATTATATCAGTATCTAAGTATACATATAGGTATTTGTTAGGAAGGTTTCGATTATGCTTTTTTTTTAAAGAATTTTCTTTCTACACAGTCCTTTGCTATCCCATACAACTTTTAGCATAAACCTGTAAAGTTTGTAAAACAAATAAACAAAAACCACATTGTATTTTTAGAGGCTCACAAATACTACACACATAAACACAGTAAAATAGAAAAGAATTAACAACAGTTAATTTTCTAGATAGGTAAATAACTTCTACAAATACATGAAGAAAAACAGAAGCAACAGAAAAAGAGATAAACAGTTTGAACCAACATTTCACAGAAAGGGAAACATACATACAGACTAATAAGTATATGATATGATTAGTCTCACTGATACTCAGAAACTACCAAGTAAGATAAAGATTTAATACCCTTTTACAAGGGATATAGTGTAGGAGGTCCTGGGGAGAAGGCCTGGGTCTTGCACATGCGTGACAAGGACATTGCTCTATTACTTAACTGTTTAACTTAGAGACAGGCTTGCACTAAGTTTTCTTGGTTATGTCTGAACTCAGTCTGTGGCCGTGAAGAGTTCGCCTTGATCCTCTGGTCCTGGTGGCTTGTCTTCCAGAGTAACTAAGATTATAGATCTAATGGACTCCACCCTTAAATAGCTCTAAGCAATATCCAGAAGTCTGCATGGGCCAGACCTTGCTGGTGGGGCAGATCCATAATCTGGCCTATTCAGAATGCTGAAGCCAGAGAATCCCAAATCCAAAGCCTGCCTCAGCCTCAGAGTGAGCTAAAGCCAGCTGGGCCAATTTAGTAACACCCTGACTCATCCTTTCAAAAGTAACAAAGAAGGCCCAGGATATGGTTCAAGAGTAGAACACCTGCTTTGTATGTGGGAGACCCTGGGTTCAGGGCCCAGGGCTGTGGAAAATTACTCCATCTGGTGAGGAAGCCAAATGGAATTCACAGACTGCCGCTGAGAGTCTCAGTCAGTGCAGCCATGCTTGAGGAGGATCAGCCGTTCCTCCTAAATGTGAACATTTGCATGCCTAGAGACACCCAGCGATTTTCCTTGTATGTGTATATTTCACACAAATCCCGTTTAAATGTGCTAAGAGGCATTTAAACAATGTTCACAGCGACGTTGCTAACAGAAGCAAGGGACGGAAAGAGTTTAAGTGTACGCTGATGGAAATACGTATCCATTTGTTCCGTCTTTGCTCGGTGGAACGGACTGAG
The DNA here is from genome assembly GCA_028555095.1 of Dicrostonyx torquatus. Lineage (NCBI taxonomy): Eukaryota > Metazoa > Chordata > Mammalia > Rodentia > Cricetidae > Dicrostonyx > Dicrostonyx torquatus. The sequence goes on along the minus strand of JAQHUG010000154.1, from coordinate 983,394 downwards.
TGGAAATGATTGATCTGAGGTTAGAAAAAGCAGCAAAACTCAATTTCCAAACACAACGCTGTGGGGAAAAAGGCAATTGCAAAAAGCATTGTGATGGGTTATGTCAGTTTTATACAGTTTAGGAGGTAGCAAAGTCTTATCTTTTTTGGGGTTGTGATAAAGTTATCAGAAAAAGCCATTTAAAAATATATATAGCTCCGAAGTTAGCAAAAGCATACAACATTTTTTGGTAGTGTTAAAGTAACTGCAAATGGCAAAAAAAAAAAAAATACAGCACATTACAGCACATGAAGAGAGGCCTCTGCGAGACAGAACACAGGTAGGAAGAATCACAGGGATTAGACATTGTAGGTCTTAAATTGCAACATGGAGTCTCCCTTTACAACTGAGCTATGCCAGACACAAACTTTCTTTGAAATGCATCAAACTTATGCAAATATATTCGTAAAGAGGTGAGCTAAAATTGATAAGAATCCCACATACTACCTCTTAGGAAATAAATTAAACAGATCAGATTTTAATAAAATATAAGCAGAACAACTTTTAAATATTTAGAATGCAATCGAGCCCCAATAACTTGAAAAGAAATTAAAATGAGAACCCCATAAAATTTCGAAGTGGAGGATGCACAAAAAGGTGACCTTTAAGAATATACATCTCATAAAATCTCTGAAATATGATTGACAAAGTTTTTTTTTTTTTGAGACAGGGTTTCTCTGTGGCTTTTGGAGCCTGCGCTGGAACTAGCTCTTGTAGACCAGGCTGGTCTCGAACTCACAGAGATCCACCTGCCTCTGCCTCCGGAGTGCTGGGATTAAAGACGTGCGCCAACACCGCCCAGCTTGATGGACAGGGTTTGTTAGTTGCTTTGAACCAACGTAATATAGTCTAGGTTAGGATGATATGGGCTGGTTTGGGCATGTGACATCGTAAAGGTACTTGAATGTCACTGCCACTTTTCGCTGCATTAGATTGTTTTAGCAAACTGGAGACACTTTCTTGGCCTTGAAGAACGTTGTCAACTGTCTGCAGGGGAACTGTGCCAGCCTCAACAAGCTGAGGACAAAAAGCCCATGAGGATCAGGGCCTCGCCTATACAGACTCCGTGAAATTCCTGCCGGCTACCTCACAGCACAGAAACGATTCGAAAAGAGAACAACCTGGCCAGTACATTGTGTGTAGTCTAGTGGGAGCCTGAACAGAGGAGGCCACTAAGTTATTGGGACTACTGGCCCTTGGTAGTTCTGCAGTGGTAAATGGGTAATTTATTATACAGAAACAGAAAATGAATGCGGAGACAGCCGTGCATCTGTATTTCTAGGACACGATGCTCAGCACAGAGTGCTGCATAAATGTGCTGCTTAGACCCGGACAAACCTTCTGAACAGCAAGAACAGATTCACCACAAAGCACGGGAACTTAGTCTTCAGAGTCTCTCACTCACACCTGCTTCTGGGGCTTAGAGGAGGACATTGCAATTCTGCATTTGTTATTTTGCACATATTTCTTTAAGACGCCATAAACTAGAGGCTACTCAGTACCCAAGTCTGTAGTAAGAGGCTGTTTTTTGTTCCCAGCTGCTCAGCCCTGAAATAATCACACAGAAGCCATATTATCTTCAATATTCTTTGACCAATAGTTTATGCGTATTTCTTAAATTAAATTAAATTAACCAATCTTAAATTAACCAATAGCCATTAATCTGTGTATTGCCACGAGGCTGTGACTTACTGGATAAAGTTCTGGCATCTGTCTCCGGTGGGGCTACATGGCTTCTCTCTGACTCCACCTTCTTTCTCCCAGCATTCAGTTTAGTTTTCCCCGCCTAGCTCTATTCTGCCATGCACAGGCCCAAGACAGTTTCTTTATTCATTAACCAATAAAAGCAGCACATATACAGAAGGACTTCCCACACCACAAGTCCATCACCCTTTGACAAATTACAGAAGTTAGGGGAGCATAACTTTTGGACTTAACATAACTCTTCAGAGAGACATCTAGTAGGATAGCTGCAAACAGAGGGGTTAAGCTGATGCTTAAACTGAATTGCTAAGTTACTGTGGGTAACACAGAAAAATGTCTAAAGTCTAAAGATTTCATTCATTCATCTGTTCATTCACTCATTCATCATTCATTCATTCACTCATTCTACATAGTCGTTTCAGCTTAACTTTTACCTATTTGACTCAAGTTCAAATCCAAGTTCCATCATTATAGAAACCTCAGGACTGACGCTTGTACTTTAGTTCTTGGGAGCCCAGGCCACACTTCCCTCACAGGGATTCTTCTGCTACTAATTTCATTTCTGTAGTGAAAATTCATTGAGCTGTTGAGCATGATATCAGTATGGGAGGATGGTGTGACAAAAGAAGAAACCCCTGTCAGTGTGGCTGCTTGTCCACAGGGGTCTTCTCAGCTACATGGTAAGAAAATTAAACACTTTCGCTGAACTGAGAGATTCCTCCCCGAAAAGGTTCATCTGAGAACTGTTGTCATGGTTACTCCAATAGCTTAGGGCTCCACTGTCATTGCCCATGCCCAGCACCCAGTTTAAATGAAAGACAAGCTTAGCGGTCAGGTCGCTCAGTTCCCACTTGTTTTCATGTATGCTTTAAGGCTTGGGGAGGTTTGGGGAGGACTGCCCTATCCAGTTTTTCCATCAGTTCCATTACTGGTAGAGTAAGAGAGTTCTCAAATGACTCTACGGTGTCATTACAGAATGTACTTCCTTGGGGGCAGAACTAACGCTTCTGCATACTGTACTGATGTCGTAGGTCTTTGATGAGCCCTCCATCCCTCATCTGCCCTGCTTTGCTGTACCGGAAAGCACAGGGCCTCACGTTCTACCTCTGTGGCATCCTGTTTGCCACTCTTGGGCTCATCTTCTGGGCCTGGTGCCTGGAGAAGGTTACTGTTCTAATTTCTTCATCCTCTCCCCATTGAATGCATGTTTTCAGCCTCTAGGCCAATGAGTTTACGGGTGTCTTTACATAAATGCCACTGTGCCCAATCAAGTGTCTGAAATTGTTACCGCACTTTGTAGGGTGAGGCTGTAAAACCTCAGTGTAACTCCAGAGTCGTGCACTGACAATTTCTCCCTAAATCTGTTAGTGTGTGCTGGGACTGAAGGCCATAGGCCACAACTGTTAAACACTGAGTGCATAAACAGACCATAAATAACTCGGCGGACACATCATAAACATGGGCCGCCATGTCTCTCCGAGCCTGCCTGTCTCTAGACGCTGAAGGAGTAGCATGAGTGGGTGCCTCCTTCTTGGGGATTTCAGTGGCATGAAGGAATCAGAACTTAGGGCAGAAACTTTTCTCTGTGTGGAGCAGAACAGCTGGACTTCCTCATGCTGAAGCCGACGTAGCAGGGAATGAAGCTGGTCTAACTGAAGGAGGGGAAATCTCAGAGCAAGGGAGAAGAGAAATAGGCAAGAGTGGTGAGCTGACGCACTTCTGAAAACACATTCAAAATCAGTCTTCTTTCTTATGTATACGTGTGCGCACATAGGTGTGGACATGTATACAATAGGCACCGACAAACACACACACTTCCGCATGACTAAATAATTATGGGTAACTGGGTCTGGTTTAGGCCAGAAGTGTGCTGAAACTGACCCACAGATGTGTTCTCTTTGGCCCTCGCACATTTTTTAAGTTAACGTTTTTGTTTGTTTTACATAAAATTACTTTTAAAAGTGTATTTTCTACTTGACAGGTATGATCACGCCTTCCTGTAATCCTAATACTCAGGAAGCTGAGACAAGAAGATGGCCTGCTCATGGCTTGCCAGGGATACATGTGTGTGCTGTGTGGTTGGGGATGGGAGTGAGAGGGCACTCTACAAACCCCAAACAAACAAAAAGTCCGCTGTGAATATCCAGTAGCATGTTTTCGTCCTGATGACCCCCTGGTATCACTGGTGACACTCCTTACAGTATCTGTCACCTCCTGGTTTTCTTAACCCTGTACTGGCAGCTGTCGCCCTCCCCCCACCCCCAGGAGCTTCTGGGACCTGGGGTACTCAGCAGCACCCTGACTTTTGTCTGCAGGTGCAGGGATGCCTCTGCTCATTACCAGCTGCTGAAGGTTCCCTGCAAACAAAGTCAACTGTTCCTGTAAAACCATTTGCTTGAACTCTCATGGCTAGTGAGTGCCTGGAGCAGTTATTCCATGATTTCTATCCGACCAGCAGTCTTCTTTCATCAGTGTGTGGATAGGAAGTTCCCAAGTTACTTCTTTTTTTTGACATAAATGGCCACCGGTATAATTTTGAGGCGATGACTCCGTCTCTGAGCTCACTGTTAGTGGGAGCGATAATGGCATCTGTACCAAAGCAGTCTATACTAGCTTGGGCAGCGGGTAGTTGAGACTGGTTTGATCTGTAATGTACTGCTTGTTAAATGCTTTGAATATCACTGTAGCCATCCTATGTGGTCAGTGATAGTTAAGTAAGATGTTTCAGGGGGCTTGGTGCACTATAAGCTATCCACAGAGGGAAAATGAACTCTTACCTCTTTCCTCACAGTGCTAATTTGACTAAAGGAAGAAGCTTTACTTCCAGCTTTGACCTTCTGTCCTACCCGCTCCCCATTTGCCTGGCCCACCCACCGTGGCAATTCCTGTTTTTCGACTGTAACAACTTCTGCTCATTCTTGCCTCAGGATCTTCTTTGCTTTTGGTAGTTTTCCTCTAATTTCACTCTCACCCCAGATCTTTAGTCTGCAGATTTCTGTAAAAATGTTACACATTCAGGGAGTCCTCCCCTAACCTTTCTCCGTGAAAGAATCTGTACCCGGGGCCTTCTTATTTCATCATATGTCCCTTCTTATCCACAAAAGGAGTGTGTTCCCGTACTCACCCAAGCACCAGCAGCCTGTCATGCTGTGCTGAAGCACACAGTCTAGCATATGGCCCAAGCATTCCGTACACACTTGCAGGAGGATACATTTAGCAGAAAGCCTCCCTCTGAATCCAGGTCCAGTTTCCACTCCATTAGATATAAGACTATCTAAAAAACAGTTGAATAAGATTCATTGAGTAAATGATCTTTTTTTTGTTTGTTTGTTTGGTTTGGGCTTATTCATTCATCCTTTCACTCATTAGCAAACCTGTGTTGACCATCCTAATTGACAAGCCTTCCCTTTCTGTACAGAAAATCTCAAGGGAGTGAATTTCACTCTCTATTGTTCTTCACTATCAGATGCAACCTAGTAAAGAAAACATAGTCTCCTGACCACAGAGAGGCAGGACATGTTTTTTTTTTTTTTTTTTTTTTTTTTACATTTGCATTCCCCCAAAGTCTCTAGAGCCAACTGCCACTGGAAGGCTCACACGGAGTCTCTGTGCCAGGTGCCATCCAGGCGCCGTTCATCCCGAGATGGATGAGGGCTGGTCCTAGACCCAAGCTGCTTTTGCCTATCACAGTCTTTGTAGCTGTTCTTCTGCCATTCTCTGTCACTCATGCCTCTGGCCTGGACTGGCACAAAGCTTTCTGTTGGAAAGCACACACACTCGCCTCTTGGTCCAGACCAGTCAGCTGCTGGCAGGCCTTGGGGATGCAGCTCTTTGTGGACTTTTCTATGCACCCACCAGCAGTTCATTCTAATTCCTAGGATTGCCCTCTTTTGCAGGACCATCTGTGAACTAGCAGGGTCTGCTCACATCTCTCTTCCGCTCTTTTGGAAAACAGAAAAAAAAAAAAAAAACCAACCAACTATATACAGTCTGTTCAATGTAAGGGTTTTAAATATCAACATTATGTGTGGATAGATAGGAATATCATAAGTAATAAATCTTTTGGATGTCTGTGGACTCTCTCTCGCTTTTTTCTGTTGTACTTTTAAGGCCCTCTGGTTTGGAAATCAATCAGGTTGACTTTGTTTAATGGGTTGGAAGGAAGGGAACTTGTATTTTAGGCTGGCAGGTGGCTTTTTTTTTTTTTTTGCAGCTCACATTGATCAGTTATGCACACAGCACTCCTGGAGCTGGACAATGGCTTTTCTTACAGAGAAAAGACTCCTTTCTTTAGAAGCCATTTTGAGCTGCTATGGTGACCTTATGAATTGCCATGTTACCTATAAAGACTGGAAATGAACACCGTGTGTCCTTACTATCTTAGTTGGCCCTACTGCTGGCTCGGGTCACTCACAGTTTGAAAGGGAGTTCTGACCAAAGTCTGAAGGAATGTATATTGGAAGAGGCCCTCAGCAGAGCTTCCAGTCTTTGCACGTGTAGGAAATACCTCCCATTTGAGCTCCAACTACCAGGATGGCCAGGTGCCTGCAGGGCAATTTGGAAATAACAGAATGAAACTCATGATGGGGTTCAATTTGCCGTCTGTGAGAATGACCACCCTTCTCCTCACTGGGGAGTTTGTACCCAATTCTTGTGGTTCCATCCCTGGAATCTAAGCTATTCACTGTGTACTAAGTAAGTCACAAACTGCATGGTAATGTAAGAGCAGAGGCCTGTGCTGGCTCTCACTATCCTTCCAGTGGCATTATGATACTTTGGCATCTATAAACTTTGATGCCATTCTATTTTGTTACTTTTTTTTTCTTTCAAAAAGTCTGGGACTCAATGAAAATCTTGAAAATTTTAAATGTTCTTGAGACTGTAAAAGAGATCTGTTATGGCCAGGACCCAAAATCTGCCATTTCCCCCTCCTACTCCTAGGATCTCAGTTGCCAGGCTATTTTGGGGGGTTCTCTCTGGCATTCATTTAGTGACAACACCACATCATATTTAACTTATGTTATACTTTCTCTCTAAGCCACTCAGGGAATTCTTTATGTGACCATTAGTAAGGTTAATTTCCATTTTAATGACACCATTTATGTTTTAAGGACTATACCTTAAGTCGTTACTTAAGGACCATGCCATAGTCTAAGACAAGCTAACAGTATATTTTCCAGGTGTCTGTCACACACTTCTAACACAATGCTTCCACAGAACTCTACAGAGAATGCTGCCTCAGCCTTAATCTATGAAGTCATCAGACAGAACCCTGATCATCATTTCTTCTTCAACATCACCGTATAATATTTGAAACATACTCCCCCTTTCCCCTTTCAAATGAGGGCAAATGTCCCTCTGCATGTTAGTTTCACACATGCACACAGTTACACACCTACATGTCACCGAAGCACTGTCAGGACCATCTGAACTGTGCTAGGGGAGTGTACAACAATCTTTGTCTTTCTGTGATGGCAGGATGGGGGATAGACGATGAATAGGGGGTCATTGCCATCTTCCCAGGTAAGACTGGCTTTGTCTGCCCCCTCCCACATGTGTGCTCATTTGTTCTTCAGCCTCTCACCCAAATTCTTTATTTTTCTGGATCTTATACTCATTCATAGTTGAAACCTTTGAATAAAGTGTATACATCTTGGGTGATATGGGCTTTGGATCAGGGACTAGGCAGGCAGGAATGTGGGACTTGGATCTACTCCGTTGTTCATCTATGCCTTGGTGATGAGGCAACTGAAGGATGCCAAACTGCCTTGTTGCTTAACAACACTCTCCATTTGCAAACCCCAGCCACTTAGAACTCCTTTAGATATTGTCATCTTTCTCATGTGGTCTTTGTCCCTTCTTTTCTAACATTGACTGTTGTGCAATAGTAGTTTGAGATATGTCGTATTCGTTATGCTGTAGAATATTTGTCTAATAATGCAAAGATGGATTGCATTCTTTTATATTGCATTTGTTTACCTCTGTGAAGCTGTGTCCCTTTGCCTGTCTAAAACATCTGATTGGTCTAATAAAGAGCTGAACAGCCAATACCTAGGCAGGAGAGAGAAATAGGTGGGGCTGCAGGTCAGAGAGAATAGACAGGAGGAGAAATCTAGGGAGAAGAGCCAGTGGTGAGAAAAGAGGAGAGGAGGATGCCAGGGGCCAGTCACATAGCCACACAGCCAGTCATGGAGTGAGAAAGAAAGAAAGAAAGATAAATAGAATAAAGAAAGTTTGTTCAAGATATAATTAAAAAGTAACAGGATAATTTTTTTATTTTTTTATTGTTAAAAGAAAAGTTTACA
>JAQHUG010000154.1:913941-973857 GCA_028555095.1 Dicrostonyx torquatus | reverse complement strand
AAAGTCGTTTTGATTTGCATTTCCCTGATCGCTAAGGAAGTTGAACATGACCTTAAGTATCTTTTGGCCATTCGAACTTCTTCTGTTGAGAATTCTCGAAACAGGATAATTTAAGTTAGAAAAGCTGGCTGGAAATAAACCAAGCTAAAGTTGGACCTTCATAATTAAGAATAATTATCCATGTATTTGTTTGGGAGCTGGGTGGTGGGCCCACAAAGAGTAAATAAAGTAAAACAAAACAGAAACACCGAAAGACCCAAAACAACAACAAAAACAACTACAACTGACCTTGCATCGTATAGCATGTTCTCTCTCTCTATCATGGCCTCTTAAGATTTCATGGCCAGCCTAGGGCACGGAAGCCCCTTTCGCCATTCACATCTCTACCTCCCATATGAAGCCCATTTCTGGAAATTAAGCACAGAGGCCTTTGCTGTTGATCTCCTGACTCATTCTGGGACTCTCCTCGGGAGATGTCCCATAATGCAACTCTGCAGTTCAGATTCACAATGTTCTTAGAAAGGACAATTCTCAGAAGTGAGCATGATACATTATTCCCAGAAGAATCTCTCTTGACTTGGTTACAGAATATTCCACTAAGAATTACTCCACTTCTGTTGACAAACAAAAACCAAAGGGGATCAATGACATTTTGTAAAGGAACTGTCATTCTTTTTATTAAAACCTAATTCTCTCTGAATAGATCACAACTTTTTTTTCCTCAGAGAAATCCACATTGAAGGAATTATCTCCAGCTTCTCTTTGAAACTCTGAATATTTGGGGAATGATCTCAATATGTACTCTTGCTAGATACTTTTTAATGGCTAGAATTATGATTTTCATAAGCTTTGTAGGCCCAAGTTCCTTTGTGATGAAAGAGACTAGGAATTAAGTTGTAGGTGCTTATGAAAAATGACATTTTGATATAATTTGGTCATACAATTCTCTTTTGTGCTGTGCACAGCCTTGAGTGAACTAGGCTGAAACATTGAGCACACTGTAATATTTATTGTTTATTTATTTTTTTATTCATTTTACATTCCAACCACAGTTCTTCCTCCCACCCCTCCTCCTGCCTCCCTCGCCTCCCCTCTGCCCATCCCCATCCACTCCTCCCAAAGGGTAAGTCCTCTATTTTTATTCATATGAATATTTATTTGCTCTTCACCTTATGACTTATGGAAGGAGATTTAATTTGGGTTTGGGTTGTAGGATAGAGACCTCACGGTGCACAAACACAATGTCATTTCATAGGAAAATCTCATAGTGGTTGAATTGAGTAGATTCATCTGTAGGAAGAAAAATGGGTGAATCATAGATGAAATGAACAGATCCATTTAGAACCATCATCACTGGAGGAAAGGGCCAGGGATGTGCTATTAAACTGGAAAAGTAGGGGACAGGTGTGTACCTACAATTGCTCACAGAGAATGGGAAACACCTGACTCTTGGAAGAGCCTGGAGCAGGCAACGCTTGTTTCTAAGGTTGAATCAGGAGGTAGGAGCAAAGCCTCAGTATAAACAAAGTCTTCCGAAAGGAAAGAAACTATTTCTCACTAGAGATTTCTATTGGATTGGGGGATGTAGTTTTCATTGAGGCAAAAAGTGTCTCTTCACAAGTAAGATGGGAGAAGATCCTCTGAAACCAGCTGAAGGTGTTGTGCTCGGAAGGAGCCCCCTCTCTGGTCCCATAGGACAGGACACGGTGAGATTGTGTCAGCCTGTGTGATACCTGTTACTGGGATAGTGACCCTCAGATGTCCTGGGCCCAGCAAAGGAGGCGAAGTAGAGAAGGGGGGAGGGCATGATGTGTCAGGTGTGTCTCAGATGGACCACAGACTAGAATGGACCGGAGCAAGTGGGAGGCTGCAGTCTGTGTGCCAAGACGCGTGTGGGCTCTGGTCTCGGGAACCCGTTCCCACTGCAGGGAGTGGTGTTCCATTATTTCCTCAATTCACTGGGTTTGCTGAGGGAATTGGGCAAACTGTCTAGTTAGGGAGCCATGCCTGACAGCCGGTTTACGAGGTTAGGTTTCGGACTCCAATGTCATGCAAGAAAATGGGTCAATATCCCTTTTTTTCTTTCTGTCTTACTTATATCAACCTCCCTCTGTGCCCTTCAGCCTTTTGGGTCTTCTCAAAGGGGAAATGCTAGGTTGGAAAGATAGATTCGTGAGTTCTAAATACCACTTTCCCTTATGTTAAAAAAAGAAAGAAAGAAAAAAGGCCCATTGTCCTGTCTTCTGTCTCTCTATTCAGAGAGTCCCAAGGGTAAGTATTTAGAGTGGGACTGCCTTTTCTTTACTTTCTCCCCTTTTTATTTTATTTATTTATTTATTTATTTTTACTTTTTCTTATCTATTCTCCCTTAGGAAACATTTCAAGGCACATATTTAGTGAATTTTTATTTACTTTTTGCTCCTGAGTGGATTCTCCTGGTGTCTAGTTGATATTGCAAGTTTACCAATCATGTAAAGCACAACAGATAGGTCTGGGGACTGCAGTTAGGGGCAGCACACTTGCCTCCATGTTTGAGTACCTGGGTTTGGTGTCTGGTACTAGGGGAAAAAAAGATTCAATAAGACTTTTCTATCTGTCTTAGCTCTAACTCTCCCAGGACCGTGGAAGGAGGAGAGTCACAGCTGGCCTGTCCTGAGGAGTTCTCCTTTTAAGCTTTGATAGAATTGTCTTCGAGTTTCCAAAAATAAAAACAATAACAGTAGTAGCAGCAACCTCTTCAACTTGTGCAAATGCCTTCCATGCCCAGTTTTCAAGAAGAGAACTTCAAAATGATAAATCCTTATTCTGATTGCCTCACAAACCGAGGCTGAGCCAAGGCGAGCATGGGTGGGGGTTATTCAGGAACGGGATCCTAGGGTGCAGTCGTGTGGACCAGGAAGGGAACTGGTAGGAGGAAGGGTTGATCACCACTGGAAACCTAATTTCATGACCTGTGACAAAAGTTAAAGAGAGGGCGAGAAAGGGAGAATCCGGCTGGGGAGAGCGTTAAAGAAAGAGTGTTCTCTTTTGGTGAGAAAGAGAAGAAGGGAAGCCTGGGTCTCCTACTTTGTCTCAGTGCCTGCAGCTGTGTCATAGTACTGTGTACGCAGAGTGATTTCCATGGGTGGGGGGGCGTGGAAAATGATGTTCTTGTCCTGGATTAGATCTGAAGTCATCCCCCTGCTGTCTATAGTTCTAAGACTTGCACTTGGATTTCTAACATTATCCAGAGAAGGTATTCCAATGAATTTTGTGATTTATCTGATACTATTAAACTGTGCTCGGGAGCTGGGATGCCTGGCAAGTGGTTACTCTCAAATCCTCACTATGCTTCCCGGTCAAATCCCAGGAGAGAGTGAGAGCGAGAGCAGCTGCTGTGTGCTGTGCACCTTGTAGACCTGACACATCCCCCCTGGCTGATTAACTGTGTGATTTCTGCTCCCTGAGTCTCCATTTCTCATACTTGGAAGCCTGGGATCCGTTGGTACTAAGTCATTTCTTCCCAAGTGTAGCTAATTCCTGTCCTAATAGAAAAATGGAAGGAAGTGGTTCTCCTCTGGGTCTCTTTACTCCCTTGCTTGGAGTGTCCAGAGAGCATTGAGGCTTAAGTTATGTCACTTAGCCCTTTGGAGACTGTCAGTGAGAAGGCAGGCAGCCAGGACAGGGCATCTTTGGGGTCAGGAAGAAGGTGACATGGGAAGGGTGACAGGCTGCAGAACAGCATTGCATGGAGGATGAAATGAGCTGGGATTCCCAGGAAAGCTTTTTCTGTTCGTTGTCAAAACACTGGTCCACTCAGGCACTATGTCTGCTGACTGGAAGACAGAAAGAAGCCTCCCAAGGTCCTTTTACAGGGCTCAAAGTCTCCACAAAAACTTTCCCCATAGGCTTCATCTCCCTCAAAATAGAGAAGATGGGTAGAAATGGAAGACTGGGAAAGCAAATCAGTACAACAATAATGATGCCAATGACAGTGTTTAGTGAAGTCTGTCCTGTTTAGATTTTATTTTCATCTCCACACAGCCTAGACTGACCTGGGAAGAGAGGACCTCAGCTGAAGAATCTCTTCCCTCGGACTGGCTTGTGGGCATGTCTGTGGGAAATTGTCTAGACTGATGGTTGGTGTGAAGAGGCCTAGCCCACTGTGGGTAGCACCGTCCCTAGGCATGTGGGCCTAGGACATATCAGAAATCTGGCTGGCCTGGAGCCAGGGAGAGCAAGCCAGTGAGCAGCCTTCCTCATGGTTCTTGCTCCGGATCTCTGCCTTGGCTTTACCCCAGTGATGGGCTGTAAACCCGGAAGTGTGAGTTGAAACAAACCTTTCCTTCCCCTAACAATTTTTCCTCAAAGTGTTTTATCACAGCAACAGAAAGCAAATGAGAACGAACACTGTATGGCAAACTCTTGCTCCTTTGACCCAATAACCTTATTATATCAGTGTAGGCCTCTTTCAAATGCAGGGGATAGGACCTTCCTTCAGCTAGCATAAGCATCTTTCTGGATCTGAACTGCATTGCATCTTATTTCTAGGAGCACGTGGTTGCTATGATGTCATTAGACCTGATCTTACTCTCCTTTCCCAGGTTCGGCTTATCCTGGGTCCCCTTACTTGGCAATTCAGTTATTCTGAAAAATGGAGAAGAAGTTTCTAAGAATCTATTCCCTACATGGTTCAGAATCAGCTCAAAATGATCCTGGTAGGAAGTTTGAGAGATGGGAGTCAGTAGAAGTCACAACTCTCAAGACGTCACACGGACAGACAGCTGACTTTTTCACCTTTGTCCGGATTGTCTACTCTACCACTAGCTTAGCCACCAGCCAGCACTGAGCTGAAGACCCCTCAGCAAATCAGCTTCCAGAGTACCACTCAAACTATTCCTAGGAGGTCCCTCTTCTGCTCTCATGTACCCTGGACCCCAGGTTCTCATACAAGCTCAGACAGCTCCAGCCTTGCCTCTGACTTAGGCAAGCAGCTAGGTGACCAACTGGCCAATGCTCTGGACTCCTTCATGCATCTGCCCCTGTATTAGATAAATGTCTAATACTGGCCACGTTCTGTAGTTGTACCCTATGTCCAGTGGCTGCTTTCTTGACCACCCAGAAATGAACACACTAGACGAGTAAAGTGGCAAATGTTTAAGACACTGGTCACACTTGTTTTATAGATGAAGAGCCAGAGCAGAAGATCAAAGGCATCCGTAATTATTTTCAGAATCACTGAATCAGGAGAAAGGATTTCCACTCAAGCCCGTATGATCCCTCCCAACCAATGCTCTCAGCTCCTAATGAAACTGACCCAGACAATATTGAGTCTTGTTTACAGTTCAGTCACAGATTCCACTCTTGCCTCTTGTAACCTAGATGCACTGTGTGGCAGATTCAGCTGGTTTTCTAAGAAGAGAAATGATTCTAAGTGGGGGAGGGGAGTGAAGAAGGAGGAGCAAGAGGAGATTCCGACAAACTTACATCAGAACGACAGGAAAAATCTAGATAGTGCTGCCCAAGACCCTGGAAGAGAAAGCTGGGGCCTCACTGCTTTTGATCTACTAGAATGAGCCCCTGTTCAGGCTCATGGCTTGTGAAGTTATGTCCGGTAGATTGGTCCATCAAAACTGGGAGCAGCACCTGATTTCTGCATGTCTGTCCTGGGACTATCCTTCAAACTCTTCTATGGTCACTCAGTTGAACTTTCCCCCATTTTCTGTCTTGGTTGGCACTTTTGAAGTGTTCAGTCACATTTGGTTCTCTGACAGTGAATTACATGTATTCTCTGGCTTGGTTTGGCTTAAAGAAATACAAAGAGGCACCAATCACTTTTCCTCAGACCTGCTTGGGAACCATGGGATCTTTGCAGGGTCCCCACCAAAGTACTCTGAGTCTTTGTGACCAAGAGCAGAATGACTCTTTCAGATCATACTTACATTTCTTAGTGTTGAGAGATTTGAGTGAGAGGGAAAGGAAATAAAAGTGTACAGATTAAAATTAAAAAAAAAAAAAAGAAAATGGGAACCAGGTGGCTGTCACAAAACATCCATACAGCAAATGCGTGGTGTTCAGTGGGAGATGGTGAAGAACCCCTCAGTCACACTGGCTGTTGTGAGGATGTAAGCTGCACCACGGGAGTTTCCCTTGGCAGGAAGACCCTGCCTATGGCCTGTAGTTTCACAGAAGTGCTCGGTAACAGGGCTTCTTGAACGGAGGAGTGAAATGAACGTGTCTAGGTGAGCGTATGAAGCAAGCTAAGAAGAAGTAGAAAAAGGGCGTGACAGGTAGTCTAGGCGGGAACTGGACCGTTCACAGCAAGTTAGCTCCGTATTGCTGGGTGGAAGAACTAGAACCCCAGCAGCGCGATTTCCAGGCTCTGGCTAATTCAGTGTGCCCACGGGAATCCTACTTCTCCTGAATCTGCTTTGTCCTTAGGAAAGACGAGGCTGAATGAAAGGATCTCTGAGGACCTCAAGGCTGTGCGACTAGGCACAGTTGCGGGAACGCACGAAAGGCTGTTCTCTGGTTGAGTGTAGGTGGTGACTTTGGAGGCAGGAAGAAGGACGTGACCTTTCTGAAGGGCCTGCAGCTAGTCTCTTTTCTGCCCCCATGCTTCTCTGGTGCTCCACCCTTAAGGACACGGGCTTTTTTTTTTTTCTTCTGGGCATCTGCTGTCCTCTGTCTCTTTGAACTGTGTTGCCTGGTGCCTAGGCTTCCTGGCAGTGCACTGGCAGATGCCCTTAGGAGCGGTGCAGAAGGGGCACTTCTGAGCAGAGCAGATGAGGACAGGGACATGGGACTCTCCAAGGTGTAGCAATTTGGCCAGACCAGAGTCAGAGGGCAATTCACGCTCTGGCCAGAGAGCAGAGGTAGCAGAAGAGACTGCACACCCTGGGGCCCTCTGGAGTCCAACCAGCTCTGGAAAGTTTCACGAATGGCGAATGGACTCGCCACTTCACAGGAAAAGCTGAGCCTTGGGCCATCTTTCCTTCAGGAGTTCCAGTTTGTTTTTCCAGTTGCCTTTCGGCCTTACCCACAGAACCGTCTGCCCTTGGGCACCTGGGTATAAAGCAGCGGTCTCATTCAACGTCCAAAGACTCATACTCATGGATATAAACATATGAGATCACATGATCACAGCACCCACCCTCCCACAGGCCGAAACATGTTTGTGTCCTCTCTCTCCTTGCCCCCAAATAAATTTCTAGTATTTGAAATTTTCAAAGAATTAAGAAGATTTCAAAGTAGAATTCCTTACAGTATACTTGCTTAACTTCAAGGCCCATCTTTGTCCTATTTTGCTATTATCTTTAATTTTTTGTGGAATAAACTCATTGTATCAAAGATAAGCTTAATGTGGTACGGAGATTTTCATTTTCTCCTTCAATTCTTTTTTTCTTTTGGTTTTTCGAGACAGTGTTTCTCTGTGTAACAGTTCTGGTTGTCCTGGAACTCGCTCTATACATCAGGCTGGCCTTGAACTCACAGAGATCCACCTGCCTCTGCCTCCTGAGTGCTGGGGTTCAAGGCGTGCGCCACCACCATCACTCAGAGAGATTTTATTTTTAAAAGGAATCCAATTTGTGGTAGTGTGAGTGAGAAACATACCCCACAGACTCATGTATGTGACATCTGGTCTCCAGTTGGCAGTGCTATTTGGGGAAGTTATGGAACCTTTAGGAGGCAGAACCTTGCTGGAGAAATGAATGCCACAGGGGCCCATCTTTGAGGGCTTATGTCACAGCTGCACTTCCTGCTCCATCTGCTTCCTGTGTGTGGGTAGAATGCAATCAGACAACTTTCTGTTCCAGTTGCCGGCTGCCATGTCTTCCCAAACATTGTGGACCCTGGAGCTGTAAATCTAGACAACCTTAGTCTATAAACCGCTTTCAGTTCTTGGTTTTCATCACAACAATGACAACAACACCAAGGTAACTACTATATCCTAATGGAGTGAAGTAATCAGGCACAGAGCGTAAGGATGCGCAGAAGTGCCACTTTCAGGAGTGTTGTCGGTATTTGTAGTCGTCGGTAATGACAAATGCAAAGACTGCAGACAAAAAAGAATAGTGGGGAGAACCACCAGTGTGGCATTAAATCCATAGGCTTCCAGTTACCCTCTCAGGAAACCTGGAAGAGTAAAAGCAATCCACAAATCAGTGCCATTCAAAAGCAACGATGCAGGTAGACGTATCTGGCACATACAGATACTCAGTAACTTGATTAAACCACAACTAACACACAGCCAGCCCGAGTTATCTGACTAGAAGCTTCTGTGTTGAAAACTACTGTTCAAGGGTGGCGTCTGTGCAGGATTGCAAGAGTTTGTTATGTTTCCTGCATAGCCAAATAAGGATGAAACCATATGGTTTTTGTGTTACAGGGATTACCGGTTTTCGGGACATTAGCATACAATAAAATAATTTACGTGTGAGGCAATATTCAGATCTCAGATAACAAATGCAGCCAATTAGCCAGAATAATCCGGTCTTAACCGACACAATCATTTCCATGTGAGAAGACACACCTGCCAAGCTCAGAAAAACAGATCCTTTGTGATTTTTTCCTGGAGCTTCAGCAACAGGGAGCTGCCAGGGGGAAGGAAATGAATGCCCTTTTCAGTGCCTTTTTAATTCCTTGGCCTCATAGTCATCAAGATACTGAGCATTTTCAGAAGGGGTTGGCTTCTTCCTGCCATTCTCTACCCCAGACATCTTGCTTTCTGGAGACTGTTTAATGAGACATAACCAAGTTCAATTTCTCCTTAAATACCACCTGGGTTCGTCTTTTGAGCTCCTGTCCCAGCGTAAGCACTCCAGTGTCATGTTTAAGGCCATCATCAGAAGAATGTCTTGAGAGGGTTTTTGTCCTGATGGAACAGATTTTGACCAGTCAGCCAGCAAGGCACATCTTGACTCCATCCTTCCTCTCGTGCACTGGCTGGAAGAAACTGGGTGACTTCTACATAGGAAGGGCAGCTCATCCCTAAAAGGAGTCTGCGTATTCTTAATTGGCAAGAAGGTTCTATTCTTCTCCCCCTTCTTGGCATCCATCCCTCTTGCCCCTTCTCTATGCCTGTCCCTTGGAAGGCATGCCATTTGTATCCCTTGACAGAGGTAATTCTGATCAGAAAAAGGGGCAGTACTTCAGGTATTGCTCTGTGGTAGAACATTTGCCTACCATTCCCAAAGCTTCAGGTTCAGTCCCTAGCACAGCAAAAAAATAAATAAATAAATAAAATAAAAAAATAAAACAAAATAAAAAAACTAAACAGAAAACAACAACAACAAAACAGTTTTAATTTAAAAAAATCAAAGTGACAGAGATGCTTTGCAAAGGATAGAGGAAGTCCTACCTTTAAAAAGTTCTGAAATCCTCACAGATCTAGAGGCAAACAGCGATTTATTTTCAGTGTAACGTTTTCTACATTTTTTTCAGGTTATGGTCAACATACTTTGCTTTAATGAGCAGATATTTAAATCTAATTTCCCAGAAACATCACTCAGTTCCCCTGAAATCTTTGAATTTATGATTGATTCTTCTATTTACCAAGCACTGTACTTCCACATTAGACTACTTCTTGTTTGTTTGTTTGTTTTTCAAGACAGGGTTTCTCTGTGTAACAGCCCTGACAGTCCTGGAACTCGCTTGGTAGACCAGCCTGGTCTCAAACTCACAGAGATCTGCCTGTCTCCTTCCCGAGTGCTGGGATTAAAGGTGTGCACCACCACTGCCTGGCCTAGACTATTTCTTAAAGAGACACAAATGGGTGTACTTGGGCATCTCAAAGTGTTCTGAGCATTGACCTAGCCTGGTTCAAGTCATGAGCATTTTCACAGGCCTGAGTTGTAATTCTGGATCATGACATCAGCTAAGATAGAGCCTGGGCTTTATGATGTTTGGAGCCAAGCACATTTATTCTCATAGCCAAACATAAATAAAGAGCTTATAAATTCATATCGTCTCATCTAGTCTGACAATACCAGGAGAATCCAGCCAAGGCTGCATGTAATTGAGTTTGTATCTGCTTTTGTACAACTTCCCTTTGACTCCTGTCTTTTCTCTTTCTCTATGCTTTCTTACCTTACATTGGATCAATAGGACAACTTTTATTGCTTTATGGCTTTTTTTCCTATGGATATGCTCAGTTGGCAGAGTACTTTCCTAGCACACGCAAAGCTCTGGGTTTGATCCTCAGCACCGCATATACTGGGCATGGAGGCATACACCTGTAAATCCTAACTCTGGGACCGTAACACATATACCGGGCATGATGGTGTACACCTGGAATCTAAGCACTGAGACCATAGCACAGGAGAATCAATCTCATCTCTGGCTACATAGTAAGTTTGAGGCCAGCCTGTGTTTCTAAATAAGCAAATAAAAAAATTAATAAATTAATAAACATGTTCTTTATTTTTTTATAAAAGATTTAGAGGTATCTATCATTGGAAGATCATCTGCCTATCATGTAGGCGAGGTCATGGGTTCAGTGTCCAGTACTACAAAGGAAAGTGAAAAAATGAAACTCTTTATCTCCAGGCTTGTCTAGTATTTGTGAGACCCTGGGTTTGGTCCAAAGGCACAGGCAATAAAAGGAAAAACTTTATTGTTTTACCATTCCTCAGATGTAGCTAGACTATCTTAAATTCTCCCGTTTGTGAAATTAGCTTTACAATTAATTTTAATTTTACATATTTATAGACTGTACAAATTGTTACAATATTGTCTTTAAAAACAAAAATATGCACACATATTTGTCTTTTGCATTGTTCTTTATCCTTTCCTGAATTTCCATGTTATCATCTGGGATGATTTTTATTTGTATAAGGAATACACTTTGTTATTTATATTATTTCCTATAATGCATTCCTAGAATAGCCAGGTTTGTTTTATTTCTGATTTTTTGTTTTTAAATATCTTTTCCCTGAGTACAATTCTGAAATTTCATTCTTTTGGTGCTCCAAAAGTCTGTCTCCTCATTCCATTGTCTCTGGACTTCCATCATTTCTATTAAAAAGTCAGTTGTCATTCCTATAGCTCTCATTGAAAGGCACACAAGCCTTCTCCATGCCCCCCCCATGTCATTGAGTTTTTCCCTCTGTTTATTTGAGTCTCAATTTAGACATCCCGTGCTTGAATAGAGTTTGTATTTGTCTTTCTTTAAATACACGGGGTTTTAAAATCCATGTGAGCCATATTTTTAGCCATTTCTTGTCCGAATTTGGCTTCCCTGTCATTGTCTTTATTATTTCTTCTGAAATTCCATTTGTACTTCTATTTGGACTTCTCAGAGAACCAAAATGTCTCTTACAGTTTTTCTAATATTTTTCCTCTTCCCCGTAGTTCAATTTGCACCTCACTGAGTTTTTAAATTCTGACATGTGACTTTTTTAATTTCTAAAATGCTTATTAGATGCTTTAAAAATAGCTATACTTCATTTCAATACTTTCAAATGTGTTTTATATTTCATTATCTGCTATCTTTTCCATTTTTTGAAAATGTTAATTACAATTATTTTGAAGTGCTTAACTTCTAACTTTGATATTTGAATTGTTTGTGGTTCTGCTGCTGTCAGAGAGAATACTGTGTGCATAAAGAACCACAGATTCTCCATTTGAGATTCCTATCTACCAAGAAGGATCTTCTTTCTTGTATTTGGTAGAGCAGGCAAGTACTTGATCATCCCAGCACAATCTGTAATTGAGCTTTTCCTGGGTTAAGGCCACATTAACTTTGAATTTCTATGAGCTGCTATGAGTGTCTTTTGGCTTCTAATTATGAACCTTAACCTTGAAACTGGTGATCTATTCAGTTATGACCTTCAGATTTTCCACATAACCTTGTTTCCAACAAACCTTCAAAATTTTGGGAATTTCTTGATATGAGCTTCGTCGTGTTCATGAGTCTCCTTTTTCCCTGGCATCTCTCTTTTTCTAACTTTATGCTTAATTCTCTAGATTTTTCTAATAGGTGCAGAACTCAGTAAATGTTCCATAAACTCATGTCTTTTAAATTTCTAACTTTTCAACTGTAACTTCAAGCCCAGGTGACCTCCATGGTGTCTGCTTCTTTTTCCTTCTGCAGAGGCTCTGTTCCTAGATGGAACAACCTCACGGAGATTTACAACCCACATCTCAAAGAGGTTTGCTGAATGGTCCCAGTAGAAAGACATGATGGGATCTAGCAGATCAACTGAAAAGTGCTTCTGTCTTTGAAGTTGTCACAGTCCTCATTGCTTCACAGGTCTCTATTCATTTAAAATTGTGACTTTTATGGTGATTTGTGTTGTTTAGGAAAAGGGAACATTGACCTGATGAGTATATTTTGTCCCGTCCCAAAAGGTAAACAAGATTTGGAAGCATGTTGTGGTTGGTCAATTCTAGCCATTGTCTACTTTCACTAAAATAATTAAACAAGACTACAAGAATGTATAAAAAAGAAAAACCCTCAAAATTGAACCTGCCCATTATTTCACCAACTTCTTGTATTAAAATTATATATAAGCATACGTACATAATCTTCACTTATAGACAGGCAATATGTAGTCACTTTTTCTCTAAGAAAGACATCTACTCAAGAGCTAACATAAACTATAGAACACTTTTAAGCTTCAGTTTTTAATATATCACAGCTCATTATTGAACTTATAATATTCTGCAGAGACATTTACCAGAAGAATTTGACTACTTACAGCTCTTTAGGAAATTTTAACTTGCAATTGACCTGCAATAGATAAAATATGTAAACTGAATTATGCAATACAAACCCTCATATGGTGCTTTTCATTTTGAATCTTCATCTTTGCATTGTTATCCTATTGCAAAAATCACTATTGAGTGGAACCATCTGACATTGTACAATAGTTTTGAATGTTTTAACCTAGATTATTTTTAGGGTTCTAATCTTTAGTTTGCAATTTTATCAAGAATATCACGATGAAATAAATAAGATGTGCATACAATACAACAAAGAATAAAAAATAACTTATGATTTTCTAATATGCTCTGGTAATATTATTCCACTTTCACCATCTAGAGACGACTTTAAAGCAGATATAAATCCCAGTTAATACAAAAAGATGAGTCAAAATGGAAATGTTTGTGAGTGTCTGAATTTCCCATGACCTTGGTTTCTATCAGCTTACAACAAAGTGTAGATAAAATAGTTAATTCTGGGATTCAGAGAAGCATATTTTGCAGCTATTTCAACCTAATAGAGTTATTTCTAAAAGTTAGGAAATGCAAGTCAGTCACATCATAGGAACATCATTAAACTTTCAGTGTGTGTGTGTAACAGACACAATGAGCAACCAGTTGAAATATTTTTCAATGCTCATAATCTTCGCACAAAACTTCATAATGGAACATTTTTTAATATTTATTTATTATGTATACAATGTTCTGTCTGTGTGTATGCCTGAAGGCCAGAAGAGGACACCAGACCTTATTACAGATGGTTGTGAGCCACCATGTGGTTGCAGGAATTGAACTCAGGACCTTTGGAAGAGCAGGCAATGCTCTTAACCACTGAGCCATCATCTCTCCAGCCCCATAATGGAACATTTTGACAAATCAATTGAGCCCTTTTGTGTGCTGGAATCTGCACCAAAATAGCTACTGTAGAGACCTCTGGCTTGCAAGTTTCAGGCAAAATCCTGGGAGGATCTAGTCAATTCTTCTATGGAGATTTGGAGCTTACTTCTTTGCTCTGAAAAACTACTAGCACCAGCTATTAGGGATTCATCCGGGAATGTGACCTTGAACTGTGTACTGTCAACGTTTAACAAAAGCTGGGTTTCGTACAAATGTGTGTGTCTGAAGCAATGGATATTCTCACCTTTTTTTGCTGTTGTTTGTTTAGAATTATGCCACTTTTTTTCTTCTTTTGTACAAACATTTCTGAAACAATTTGCTAAATTCATGTTGTTATTCACAATTATGTAGCTCAGATTTTTTCCCTTATTATAGTCTAGATATTTTTTCTCTTTGCTTCTCATTCTATTTGCCTTTGTCTTTATTTGACCCTTATTCCATTCCTTATATTTATGTTGTAAGTTGCCTAAAATATTATTGAGTATGAGGTAACATATAATATGTAAATAAGCTAAGTGTAAATCTGTTCATCAAAATTGAATCTGTTTCAACTTTGTCCACATCTCAGTAAGTGATTTAGAAGTTCACTTTCTGAATGATCAATACAACATTCATTCAATTTTTTTTTTTTGGTTTCTAGCTCTTCCAAATCTTCTCTCCTTTGCTGATAAAATTTCCTTTTATGGGCGCTATGATTTTGAGTTTGATAAAAGCCTAATCCTAGCTGTGATGGTTAATATTGATTGACAACTTGACAGAACTAGAATCACTGAGAGACAGATCTCTATAGGGTTGATTGAGGTGGGAAATCCACTCTAAATGTAGGCAGCACCATTTTACAGGATGGGGTCCAGAACCAAATAAAGAGAAAGTAAGGTGATCACTGGCATTTATTGCTTCCTGTTTTTTGTTTTTTTTTGTTTGTTTGTTTGTTTTTTGTCAGCTGGCACAGTTGGCCCAGCTGCTTCAAGCTCCTGCTGCCTTTCTGTCCAGGCCATGTTGGACTGGTCATCAATCTGTGAGCTACAACAAACTCATTCTTCCTTAAATCACTGCTCATCAAGTGTTTGGTCACTATGATGAGAAATGTAATGAGTACACACTCTAATATAGTCACTAGCCAGTGTCGCCATTGTAATAAAATACCAGAGAGAAACAGTTTGAAGAAAGAAAGAATTTTGTAAGGTCACAATCTCAGAAATTTTAGTCACTGGCTACTCAACTCCTTTGTTTCTTAGCTGTGGTATGGCAGAACATGTGGTAGATTGCAAATGGTGGAACAAAATAGGGAGAAGGATCCAAATGGTTCAGGGAGGGGAGGTTCTGGGAAAGAGATACCTTTCAGAGGTGATCTCTACTCACTATTTCCTTCAAGGAGGCCCCATACTTCCTAACCACCTGTCCAGCTCTGAGTGGAGGGATGAAATTTGTGGCCTCATGAGCTCATCAACTCTTAATAACATTACCACAGCAGCTGACATCAAGGCATCAATGCATTTCTAAACCCACAGTTTAGCAGAAATCAAATATGTAGGTAAAATAAGTTAAATAAACCCAAGAAGACATTTGGGGGATAATGACACTTCATAGGTTGTCTGAGTGCCTTTTTTAATGGTTGGAGAAAGAAATTTTTTTTTTTAGTAAAACTCTATAATATATCAAAGTCTAAGTCTTGGAGAACCTATATGATTGAGTCTGTCCAGATGCAGGAAGAAGGAGAAAGTGTCAGCAGATGAGAGATACTATTTAGATTGGAGTATCTTACTCAATGAAATCTTGGTCATAAGAAATGATTCTGAAACCAGATGTCAAAATTCAGCCCAGAATTAACACAAGGACAAACTTTCCATTTCAACATAACCTCTCCAGCAGCATGAAGGAGGGAGGATCACAGTGGCTGAGGTTTTAGTATCCTCATTAGGGGGCATCTTTAATGAAAGTGCTTCCCTTGAGAGACTGGTGGGCATGACTTTGCCATGAAAGCCAGGAACAGAAAAAGATTTGCTTCTGAGCATGAGAAAGAGAACCAATGAATGCACCAAGAAGCCATTTTCTTTAAAATGAGCACAAGTGAGACTCAACTGACCCTTATGGAAAATTCCTTCAGGCAGGCTTGGAGGAAGTGCTGGTGCAGCAGCGACAGCGAGTGTGACGTCAGCGTGATGTTTCTCTTGTTGCCAGGTGTTTATGAATGAACCTATCATCTGCCTTCCTTCCAACAAAATAAAAACACAGCATTAATAAATAATCATATTTAAGCATCAAGAAAAATGTAGAGCTCAATGAAAATTAAAAAGAAGTCACTTCTCCCCCCCCCCCCACAAAAGGAACAGAAGACAAAAGAAAGTCTTAAGAGACAAGCATTCCTTTCTCAGAGAAGCCTTCCTCTATGTATGAGAAGGCTGGATGCTGTCTAGTGAGACAAGGCCACATGGGTACTGTTCACAGACAAAGGAAAGCCTTTGATGGAAATTTTTGAGAGGTATGTCTGTGGAATCATAGTTAGAACTCATTTACAAAATCACTAGGGCATGACTGGCCAAATTATGAACAGTTGCCTGAAGGGCCCCAGATCTGCTGGCTCTGGCCAAGTGGTCAGAGTGGTTGAAGTCAGACCCAAATGCTATTTCTCTTTTTAGGTGTGACATTTTCCAATTCTGAGTCAGCCCTGGTGATAGAAGTCTCTGAGTTGTCAATGTATCTGTCTCAGGGAAGTGACTCTTCAAAGTCACCTCATGAGATTATTAGGGGAGAAAAGCTTGCTGTGGCCAGTGTATGAGTGTGGGTAGAGTCAAGGAACCTTAGACAATAGAGCAGGTGCAGAGATTTGTTGACTGGGGTTTCTGTCCCACAAGGTCCATTCCCAAAGAAATGCACAGAGGTCACATTAAATATAAACCAATTGGCCTAGTCGCTCAGGCTTCAACAAAATGGCACCTACATGGACAACTGCATCCACATAAAGCCTGAGAGAGCCTGGGAAGTAATTCTAGACAGAAAATAATATAGTTAAGCATGACTTATTGATAGCAGCACTTTGTCAGGTGGGCTCTGCTTGCTAGAGGCAAGCAATCTCATTTAAGAGAGGTTTCCTGACTCAGCTTTAGCTGCAAAACCTTGCAGCTCTTTTAAGAGGTCCTGCCACGAAACACTTCAATGGTATTGATGAAAAGGTGACTGCATACTTTTTGGTGGTGTCAGGGACCTTAAAATGCCATAGAGTTGTGGCAATAAACATGGCTCAGGCAAATACCTCCGCCATGGGGCTAGATTCTCAGAAAAAAAGCTAAGGAATGGGCTGGATCTTCAAAGCCACAGCTTCAATCCTAGCCATATCACTTAGCAAGTTAAAAAGACTCATGTGGTCAGAAAAAGAGAGATATACAATAAAGATAGATTCAAAGATGAAGAAAATCTCCAAACAGTTTACTGTGTGTTTTAAAATATACATAAACTTTAAAAAAAAAAGGGAGAAAGTCCTTAAAATAAAAAAGAAGAGAGTAGTTGGGTGTGGTGGCACACACCTTTCATCCCAGCAGTTGGGAAGCACCTTTCAAGGACAGCCTGGTTTATAGAGTGAGTTCTGGGACAAAGATACTCAGAGAAACCCTGTCTCAAAACGCCAAAAATTTAAAAATATAAAAAATAGAATTTAAAAGAAAGTTATGTAAAGATGGAAAATACACAGAAAATCTGGATACTGTATGTTATTATGTTCTCTTTGAATTGTTTGAATGCTGAGAAAGGAGCAACAGGTGTTAAAAGATATTTGTTTATAAATGCTACTGAATTAATCCAGGATAGGTATTTTGAAAATACCTTGACTTCAAAATTGAAGTCAAAAGGTATGTTACTTTGGAGAAGAGATTTTGATTTTATTTCCACAGGAAATGAGAGGCTGTTGATTCATCAGGCTGGGTTTAAGAAAAATCAGTTTAAGCAAGGAAGACCCCCTGAGAAATCTCTGATAGGAGCGGATGGCCCAGATATCTGAGTTCTACATCCAGAACAGATTCAAGACTGCTGCCTAAGATGATCAAGCCTCACAGGATACTCCAATCACAACTTGATCATAATTCTAAATTTTCTTTAGGTCCCCATAAGATTATCAGTGCCTCCAATCAGCAGGAACTATCCTGGAAAACTATGCCCACATTTCCATAAAATGGACTATGGATTTTTTCCTTTGTTTAGAATGTTGGCTACAAGTTGTTATGGATAATGGTCAATAGAAAAGCTGAACAAAGGATATTAGATTCAGAGTTCTTGTTTAAAAGAGGGAGGAGTGCTGTGGGACAATAGTCTTTTCTCCTGTCACTTGTATTATTTTTAATAAAATGTTGATTGACCAGTAGCCAGGCAGGAAGTATAGGCAGGCTGACCAGGCAGGAAGTAGAAGCGGGGCAATGAGAATCCTGGGAAGAGGTAGTACATTCTGTAGTCATGACCCAGCCACAGAGGAAGCAAGATGTGACTGCCTCGCCAAAAAAGGTACCAAGCCACATGGCTAACATAGACAAGAATTATGGGTTAATATAAGTTATACGAGTTAATAAGAAGCCTGAGCTAGTAAGCCAATCAGTTTATATTTAATGTAGACCTCTGTGTGTTTATTTGGGACTAAATGGCTGTGGGAACTGGTGGGACAGAAACCTTGGTCAACAGAGATTGAGGGAAGTATAGATATCATAAAAGTGGTCTGGACATTTGTAAGACGAAAGATCATAAGATGTGGGAGGCTTTAAGAAAACCCACCCAATCTATGTCAGAGACAATTTTTTTTCTTTTACCATCATTATAACTCTAGTCACAAAGCTCTACCAAGAAATTTGTAAGCTAGAACTGGTTCAAATCCAATAAACTGTCACTGCCATGTGGCAGTACACAGATGAATGGAGATGGGTTAAATTAATATGTAAGAGTTAGCCAATAAGAAGCTAGAGCTAATGAGCCAAGCAGTGATTTAAATAATATGGTTTCTGTGTGATTATTTCAGGTCTAAGCTAGCATATCCAGGTGGCCAAGAAGAACAAGTGGCTTCCCCCTACAGTTGATACCTATCTTGATTTCTCCTTTTTATGCAACCTGGGATCCCAGTCGAAGGTACAGTCTTACCCACTTTAAGTGTGGTTCGTCCTGTCTCCATTAATCTCATCAAGGTCACTTCTTGCAGGTGTGACTGGAGGTTTGTCAAGGTGACCATCACTCAATCAGTCTCCACGCAAGAACAAAGGAACAAAGTAGGGGTCAGGGATAATATGAAGGGCAAGAGAAAGCAGACATAGATTCAGTGTCCTGTTCAGAGCAATTCCTTTATCTAGAGACAACAGGAAGTCAGAAAATGTCCGGAGATAAGATCTCAGGAAGGCTCCATTGGCCATGCTGCTTTCTGTGTGAGAGCAGCTCTGACTGACGGCAGAGAGTACAACAGCAAGTGAAATGCCTTAGGTACCTCAATGATAAAGCGTACACATTCTAAAATACTCATCCCTCTAAAGTCATTCCCAGTACTGTGTAGACCTGTCAGACAATGCCAAATATTTACCCAAAAGAACGAGACTAAGAATGTAGCTCCTTGGTGTGGGAGAATGCTCTTGTGCTCTGTAAAGATTTGTCACTTGTATTGGTTTACTAAAACACTGATTGGCCAGTATAAGCAGGGCAGGAAGTAAAGGTGGGGCAACCAGACTAGAAGAATTCTGGGAAAAGGAAAGACTCAATCTGAAGTCACCAGCCAGATGCAGAGGAAGCAAAATGAGACTGCCTCACCAGTAAGGTACCAAGCCACGTGGCTAAACATAGATAAGATTATGGGTTAATTTAAGTTGTAAGAGCTAGATAATAATGAGCTTGAGCTAATAGCTCACACAGTTTATAATTAATATAAGCCCCTGTGTGTTTCTTTGGGACTGAATGGCAATGGGACCAGACGGGACAGAAACTTCTCTTCACACCTTGGTAAAGTGCTTGCCCAGCACATGCAAGGTACTGAGTACTCATAGCTCCTCAGTGAGAACTGAAAGGATGAGCAGTTACCATCTGTGCAGTTGACGGGAACCCCGAATGTAAACCTGGCTGTCCCAGAATGACTCAGGTCTTTATCTGGTGGTCACTTGGGTTGGATTTATGTTCTATATGTAAGTAGTTTGCTTTTGATTTCATTTGTTTCACTTTTCCCTGAAACTAGAGTCTTGATTTCACAGAACCCATTTTCCCCCAACCACTCTCTCCACCTGGAACCCATCTTACTAGGGACTGTCTGATTGCCACTGTGGGGCCCCAGAGGCCTGTCTCTGAGCCATACAGAATCTGTTTTCTCTCCAGGAGAGCTAAGTGCTAACACTGTCCCGAGAGCATTAGCCTTGTAGGAAGATTGATTGAGTTGAGAGTGCAGTAGATAAGCTTGCCTGGGAGGAGGAGAGAGGCCTGAGCTGTGGCAGCAGGGCCCAGAGGCAGGGGGAACCAAAGAGATTGCTTAGAGAATACAATTCAGTGTCTGCACAGAAATATGAAGACAGATGAAGAAGCTAAACCATACAAGATGCCAAAATAAACCTGGAAATGCAGCAGGATGGATCAAATTGGATTTCCCAGAGATGGCACCCGTGGAGCTGTCAGGGTTTTGAGGACAGGCCCCCTGTGGGAGGAGCACAGGTGCAGGCAGACAACTGAGACCCTCATGGCTCTGCTGGAACAGTGATGGGTGTTAGAACTCCTTTCCAAGGAGGCTGAGCCTGTTGACAATGTAATCCATTTTCTTAAGAGAGGAAACTATTTTGCAAAGTGAAAGACAGAGCACAGAGAGCATCCACCCAGGCCCACTCACTTCCATTATTTATTCTCCGTGTACATTCCAGTGAGTTAGAAGGTACGCACTTATAGGAACACGCCAAAGCAATGTGCTGTCAAGGGCCTTTGTGTTCAATTCCATCTCCAGGGTCCTTTCAACCTGAAAACCTTGCTTCTAACATGGATAGATCTTTTGGGCAAATCATTTTTTACCTTCTGAATAAAATCTCTCGTGTTTCCTTTTGCTTGTTGCCTGAAACAAGTCATGGGACACTTGAGGTGATATGCTCTCCTTTACAAATGTGTTCGTATCCCAAGCTATCAAATGCTTCGGGAATGTTGTGGACTATTGATAATGTCAGGTGTTACCTCTTCTTAGTGCTGCCACCACCGCTAGTATTGGTCATCATGAGAATGGCAGTGGTCAAGCTGGCATCATTTAGAGGACTCCTGAGGAAGCACATGACAGTTGTTAGTAATCGAAGGCATTCTCCTATCACAAAGTGTTTTCAGTCAGTTCAGTTTATACTGCTTGGGTAGGAAAAAGACGAATCAGAAGACAGAACCTGACAGACATCGCAGGAGAGATGCTTTATAAATTATCTTGCAGTCGAATAGAGGCTCATCCTCCCACATGGTCCCCGAGCCCAGATGGAAGGAATGTCTGTTACATTGTTCCCCCAATTCATGTACTGAGCTCATCCTTCCTGCCTTGGTACTTGGGGCCTTATGTCATGAAGACATGGTTCTGATGGTAGGATTCACACTCTTAAATGAAGACATTTGCCATACAGAATGACCTAACAAAGACATTTGCGAAGCAAGAAGTAAATCATTCCCAAACACTATCTACTGACAACTTGATTTTTTTTTATTTCTGTCCTCCAGAACTGTGAGAAATTAATATTAGTGTTGAAGCTACCCACTGTGTGGCTGTAGACCAGGCCGACTACAGTGATCATTATGTTCTATACACTGTCCTGTCCATCAAGATATTTTGACTGGTTTAAGGGTTTTCAGCACTGATTCTACAGCAGAGGGCTTCTCACAAATCCATTGTTCACTCTGGCTTCTGAGTGTTAGGAGTTCTAGGTGAGTGGCTTTAGTTGGTCTGCCTTTCCTTCAATCCATAGAGCCATGGATGTGGGAAGGAATAAAGACACTAGCATTGCCCCAGCCTATGCCCAGGGTCTAGACTGCTCCCAGCTAAACATAAACCACAGGCCAGGGGAATGAGGCTGCTGAGAAGGAACTCACTCAAAGGAAGGGGCCACAGGGACTCACAAACTCACCCCCTTAGTTAAATCATGAGGAAGGAGTACTGGAAGCAAAGACCATGGTACTGCCCAAACTGGAACTCACCCAGACCCAGATAAGCAGGTGTGTCCTGTGAACAAAGCGATGCAGTTATTTTGACATAAATAGGGTCACATGCTGGCATTTGAGCAGTGACCTGAAGCACAGAAGGTATTTTGGTTTTGATGTTGTTCAGTGCATAGGGATGGGAGATGGACCCATGTTTTTGTCATCTCAAGGTCACCAACACTTTTCAGGTTGCTTGAATGCTTGGAGGGTCACCTGAGTGCCTGGCACCAAACCCAGAGTTGTCCTTGTTTTGAATGGAGCATTGGACTCCTTCTGTGCTTAGAGGAGACTGAGCAGGATTCGTTCACAGGCCTAGCAGCATCTCTGGGATAGCGATGTGAAGAAACAGGGCCAAGAGCTGGAATTGCAGCCAGCACAGCAGCTCAGGGCACAGATACCTGCACTACATGGTTAGCAACTACCGTTCAAGGAAGTTTGCAACACAGTGTGACCAGTTCCCCAGGGTGCCCAGGTCTGTCCTACTTTCCTGGGACACATAATTATCATCTTTAAAGTGAGCATAGAACAAAATCTTACACATAGGCTAATGCTATTGTGATTTGAATGTAAGATGAGGCTCATATATTGAACTACTCATTCCCAGTTTGGGGACCAGTTATTCAGGGAGGTTGGGGAACTTTTAGTCCTATGGCCTTCCTTGCTAGCAGGACTAGATTGCTGGGGGCGGGGTCTGGAAAGTGATGCTTTAGTTCCCGCTAAGCACTATAGTTCCTGGTTCTATAAGATGTGAACAAGTCATGCTATAAGCTCCCAGCGCTGCCGAATGAGCTGCTTCAGTCACCATGTCTATCATGCCTTCTAAAAGGTTATCATCATGTCACAGTGACACAGTGATCAGAATTAACTGGGCCACCTCTGAGCAAGTGGTGGCCCATTCAAGTTCATCTGGGAAGGCTTATCCCGCTCTTCTACTCGTTATGGCTTCCAGCTTCCTTGTGTTGAGAAAGCACCTACCCAGATTCCTAGGTAGGTTAGTCCATTGGGCTGACCCAGTGCAAGGAGTTGGACATTTGTGTGAGCCAGCTTTGAGAAGGATGGATTCTAGAGAGCAAAGAATGCGGCATGTTATGTAAGATCTCTAGCACCTTGCCCTTGGCCTCCTGGCTCCACTTCACATGGACATGTAGACAGGATATGATGATGTGGATTCTGTCCAAAGGGAGAGAGCGGAGCCTCCAGGAGAAAACAGGTCCCTATTAAGGGAAATGAAGGCCTCTGCAACTTCTCTGCATTGCCCGTTAAGCAGCTGTCCAAGAGGTGGGCTGATTCCTTGCCATGTGGAAATTCTCATTGTGAAGGGTTAATGCAGGCCTTTAAAAAAAAAAAAAAGTCCCTCCCGTTTCCAAACTGAATAGTTTGTCTTGTAGGAGGGACTTTGTTTTCTTTTCATACTGGACCTAAATTTGGCATCCTATGGAAGTTTTATTGCATGGCATTTCATCAGAGCTCAGCCGAGTCTCCCAGTTCAGGAGAAGCAGCTGAGAAAAGTTGAATGAATGGCCCATTTTTTCCTCTTCATTCCTTTCCCCTAATTCTGTTATATTGCTCAATTTCTCACTTATAAATTTAATTAGATAAATATTTTTAAATATGGAGGATGGGGGATGTGAGAACTTGATAGATCTGAAATAAACTCCTGTGGCTATGGCACTTTTTCAGGCTCTGCACGTTGAGAAACAGTTATTGGAGAGCCTTTGTAAGGAATATGGATCAGGGTTTACTAGAAGAGAAGAAACATCTTTGTGCCTAAACATGGGGGTAGAGAAGCCATAGGAATGCAGAGAGCCCTGGGAGATAACACTCTTACAATAAGCAGGTAATTGTGTTTATGGGAATAGAGATATTTACATGATCAGTTTCTTGGATTAACTTCAGGGAAATGAGGAAACGTTCCCCGAGTGTTTACTTGGAATGTCATTAGAGGTGCACTCTGTCTCCTGTGTCAGTACCAGATCCCCAGGAATGAGACTGCAGATGACTTAGACAAGGTTTCAGGGAAATGCCTCAAAGCGATCCACGAGGCAAACAAAGCCTGCGCTCGAGCCTGATGCCACAGGAGGCTCTAACTCAGTGTTGGCTGACTATGTGGTCTTCAGCCAATAAGTGAAACTCTTAACCATTTAGCAGGCTCTTAGAATGAGACTTGCTTTCCATGGAGGTGTGGAGGGGACGAGACTACTCCCTGTGAATTTTACCACGGAGCAAAAGCAAGTACCTATGCTATAGACCGTGTTTTCATTTTTAAAGGTCATTGTACCCTTGGTAACGACAAAGGACACAAGGAATCCAATGGTATCAAGTTAGCACTGGGGTTCTCAGAGTGAGCTCATGGTACTTTGAACATAGACCTCCAGAAGGACTGACTGATGTGCCTGGTTACAAATACAGAGTCGTATGCCCATGTACAGGTGTGTATGTGTGCGTTTATAGTCTAGCTCCGCCTTTTTACTAGGCCTACCTCTAATGAATCACTGCAGCAATGAATGCATCAAGCATCCAGTCTCAGCTCCGAAACACATTCTCTACCAAGAGGAATTTAAATTATTTAAAGAAATGGCATATCCCATGGCCAGAGGAGGAGAAGTAAAAGTCAAATTTGGAGCATTTTTTCATTTTAGAAAGTACCAAGGGGAAAGGAACACGGGTTTCAGCTTTATGAAGCTTCCCTTGGCCAACTCTGAGATGAACTGGATAAGAAAGTAAATTATTTTTAAATATTGTAGCCTATTGACTGAAAGCTGCGTCCACTGACAACTAAATGGGAATGAGGGAAAGCCCGTCTTTATGTTCAAAAGCCAACTAACAAGCGAAGAAGGGATGATAAAATTAGAAGGCTGCCATTTGGCAGAATGGAGAGCGTGTGTCTAGACAGAGAGGTTTTTCAAACTGGTTTATAGGATGTCAGTGAAGCCGCTGACTGACCTTTGAGAAGCGAAACATTTGAATTTTTGCAGCACTAATTATAAATCTAGGCAGTGACACGTCTCACTAATGGGGCTGTGTCAAAGCCTACCATTTAGGATGATGCATTGGGTGTGGATGTAGGGTCCCTCCCCTGCCATGAACACGGATGATTTCACCCCACGTTCATGCTGATCTTTGACATCGAAGGCAAGTTAAAGAGCCCCTTTATAACTTAGTCTTTGGCTGGGAGAGACCCTGATGTGTTCAGAGGCAGCGAACACATCCTGTCTCACCTGTAGACCTTTGAGCTGTGTCCTGTTTATAGGATAAATGGGGAACGAGATGAACGAAGTGGTTGGGGAAATGGCTCAGTCAATAATGTGCCTTTCGTACAAGCACACGGTCTTGAG
The DNA here is from genome assembly GCA_028555095.1 of Dicrostonyx torquatus. NCBI lineage: Eukaryota > Metazoa > Chordata > Mammalia > Rodentia > Cricetidae > Dicrostonyx > Dicrostonyx torquatus. The sequence continues at coordinate 948,787 of JAQHUG010000154.1, read as the reverse complement.
TTCACTCCCCCAGAACCCACATCAAAGCTGGTCAGAGTAGCATACCCTTGTAACTCCAGGGCTGGGGAGGCAGAGGCACACAGATCCATAGGGCCCCTGCTCAGCCAACCTTGCCAAATTGATGGGAATTCAGGTCCCAGGGAAAGATCTAGTCTCAAGAAACAGGACCGACAACACTTGAAGAATGACACCTGAGGTTGTCCTCTGGCCTCCACTGTAAGGGCCCGTATTGTGTGCAAATATGAGTGAACATGCACAAATGTACACTCATATTTGCACACACTCCTGTATACACACACACACACAGACACACACACACACACACACACCAGAGGATAAAGTATTGGTCAGAGGTAAATCTTAAATTAGCCCTCAAGGGGACAGGAAAAATACCTGTTTCTATGTTACAGTCTATTTTCACTGCGTGATGTAAAGGGGATTGACTTGTAATCTGGAGACATTCAAAAGATGATTCCGCTCTGTTGAAGTTTGTCTTCTCTCCTTTCTATGAACAATGGGGAACATGCTCGATGAAACAGAACCCTGGTAAACGCTTGCTGAATTTGAACATTATTCTGCTTTGCGATATCTATGCTTGGGATTCTGAATGACCCCAGTTGTGTTCGATGGGGCCCAGGGCAGCTGGAGAAGTGAGGGGACAAAGCACACGCACAGTACGTAAGCAGGTCTGCCAACAACATAAACAGACACCTAACTAGAAACAGCTGCAGAGCCCTTCAGTGAAAGGCTGGGCATCTGGAGCCATCAGGATTGGGTGCGAAGGAGATTGCCCTCTTCTGCCCCGCGCCCTGGAGACCATAAGGATTTGTGAGATGGCAAGAATGAGGTTGGGAAGTAGGGAGACAAAAGGCCTTGTCCTGTCCGAGCATCGAGTCCCTGCTGACTCTGAGAGTCTGCTTACTCTTGCAAGGTCACACACTTTTATTTATGTTACAGTCAGGCAGAAAGAAAGCTGGAGCACTCTGGGGGTATTAACCAGGAAGAAATACAAATCAGATCTGACCAGAGGAAAGAGAAGCCTCCGACAGCTGCATGGGAATAGGAAGGATATTACATGCTACTTTAGCTGGTCCCTTTCCTGCTGGGGAAAGTCAATGCGTAAATGATGAAATTTATAGAGCATGGAGGGTTGAGAGCCAGACTCGCTGGATTTGAGTCTGCGTTCAGGTCCCGAATAGAATGCTTTTTGTTTCCCTAGATCCCCCACTTCCAAGGGAATCAGTCTGCTGCTGAGTGGCATCTCACAGTCTCCTCACAGATTAGGAGGAAGAGGCAAAGGCAGGGCTTTGTTTTGAGAGTGAGGAATTGACATTGGTTTTAACTAAAATGATCCCTTCTCAAGAAGAGTATGGTGAGGCATCACACATATCTAGGACAGGAAGGGTCTTAAGAAACATGAAATACAAGCCCCTAACCTATAGGAAGACTATGCAGGAAGGACACCATGTACAGGGACTGAAAGTCTAAATACTGTAAACAGAGACTGCTTGTTTGTTCCTGGCTACCCAGACCCAAATACTCACATAGAACCTATATTAATTACAACACTGCTTGGCCTATTAGCTCAGGACTCTTATCAACTAATAACCCATTTCTATTATTCTGTGTATCGCCACGAGGTTGTGGCCTACAGGGTAAGGTTCTAACATCTGTCTCCTTTGGCAGCTACATGGCATCTCTTTGACTCCGCCTATTCTATCTCTCTCTATATATATACATCTCTTCCAGCCTGGCTATATTCTGCCCTGCCATAGGCCAAAACAGCTTTATTCATTAACCAATAAGAGCAACACATATACAGAAGGTCATCCCACATCAAAATCCTAACCCTGTAAAGATCACATGACAGATACCACCTTATCATGTACAACTTGGATCAACCATTTTTCATGTCAACATCAACTGTCATCTGAAAAATATCCAGCTTGACCACTCACCTGAGTCAGCTGAAGGACTGGAGCCAAATCCACTTCCTGTCCAGGTGTTATGGGAAGGAGTGCCTATTCAGTCCCCTGACTCAGTGCTGCCAAGATTCAGTGAGCCTGAGGAAAGAAATTCTAGTCAAGTGTTTTTTGTTTGTTTGTTTTGTTTCTTTAAACAATGGTGGCTTTGTTGGCACATGCGTGAAACCCCCAAAGCATGTGAGTGTGAGTCATGATTATGTGTGACGTGATTTAAATATGGAGTCTGAGTATTGGCTCTGCTTTTGACGCACATCCCTCTTGACTACCCCATAGGACAACATGAAATAGTAAGAGCCAAACACCCAGTATTGTTTTTCTATTAAAATATCGACCATTCATTTAAAATGCATGATGCTGTCTCAGTCCTTCTGTTTCTGGAATAAATCAAACCCAGCATTTTGATAGCTTTTTAAAGGTGTATGTGTGTATGTGTGCGCACGTGCATGCGTCCCAAGCGCACACAGAAGTCATTGTTAGATACATTCCTCTATTGCTTTCCACCTCGTTCTTTGAAGCAAGGTCTCTCACTGAACATGCAGCTCCCTGACAGATCAAGAGCAGCCGGTCAATGGGAGCTAAGACACTTCCGTCTGCCTCCCCAGGGCTAGGATTGCAAGCATGTGCCACTTCATCCAGCCTTTTAAATACTTGCTGGGTATTTCAACATTGGTCTTGATGCTTGTGTGCCAGTCACTTTAGCAGCTGAGCCTTTTCCTTGGCTTTATTCTGATAACATTAAGAGGCTAATCTAGGGGCCAATCTAGAGCTCATCCTGTGCTCCCCAATGCCGTGACTGGCAGCTCAATGATAGAGAGACAGTGAAGTGGCACCATCTTAGATCCTCTAACCATCTGCTGACCCACCAGCCAAATAAAGTTGAGCTGAGCTATCTGTACACATGAGCCAACATCAGAACTTCTCAGTCAAGAGTTAAATGAATGGTTGATATTACTGCCCCCAGTTTTTACAGTGGTTTGTTATAAGTCCAAACTAATGGACTCAGAATCTCTATGCTTTCATACCCCCCAAATAAGTAAGCAAGCAATGATATACAGTATAATGTCAATAGACCTCCTCCATCAACCAAATACTGTTTTCATCTGCGGAGGTGGGTTTGTAGAGAGTTGACCATTACACTCTCCCTAACCCCCATTTTCTGATGAGGACTGCAACCTATGACCCCAGAATGGAGACTGTTGGTTGGGTGTGGTAGAGAACTGGCTGTGACCTGGCCTTGTTAATAGCATGCCCTAAGCGACTGAGCCAATCAGCCTGTCTCTGCCTTCTTGGAAACTCTTACCACCCACTGTGCCCCAGACTAGAACACCCCACCCTCCAGTCCTTCCTCCGAAACAAAGATGTGTGTGAGCACGTAGTGGAAATGCTAGGCAATGATACTTGGCAGGAGCTGGCTCCCCAGCACTCTGTCTCAGGGTTCCATGAGGGCAAAAGTGCCACGATGGAGCCCCAGATGCCAGGAAGATCCTGCTGCAGGAAGACATTTTCTTGTGGATGGTTCCAGGGAAACTGCAGGCTCCCAGAAACTCATTTTTACCATTCATCCTCTTGCTCCTATTGTTACTGTAACCTATTTCTTTATCTCAGTCCCATACCAGATCTCTTGCCAATTTTCCTGGTATTTAATATCCAATGAAAATGATCTTTTGATTTGAAGCTGTCAACCAGACTTTTCAGGGAGTCAAAGTGGTCCAAGTTACACCTTTGGGGAGCTCTGATGTCTGCCATTTTCCTTCACTCTTGTGTACCCCCACCTGCATCTGCTGGTGTCTCTCATGGGCTTCTAAAGAAAATGACACCCACCAGAGGGACATTTGACAGCTCTTCCGGCATCGCCAACCCTCCTGCCCTAACCAACTGTTGACTCCTTACGTTTCTTCAGCTTTGAATTCCGGTCGCTGGCTGCCAACTACTCTCTTTGTTTTAGTGGTTTCAACTTTCTCCCGTAGCTCTCCTAGTTTCATTTCTGTTGCTGTGATAAAATATCCCAACAAAAGACAACCTAGAGGAGAAAGGGTTTACTTTAGTTCACACCTAACATTTACAATCCCTCATAACAGAGAAGAAAAGACGGCAAGGAATTTGAAATAGCAAGTCATGTCATATCCACAGTTGGGAGCAGAAAGAAATGAATACCCATACACTCTGGCTTGCTTGCTTGTGGTAAGCTCAGTTTCCCTAGTCAGGAATCCTGCCTAGAGAATGATGCCACCTGCAGTGGGCTGGCTCTTCCTCCATTAATTAACTTAAGATAATTCCTCACAGGCATGCCTACACGCCAACCCAACATTGACAATTCAAAATTCATTGAAATTCTCTCCCTAGGTGCACCAAGTTGACGAAGTTAGCTGTTACACTGCTTTTAATATATTCTTCCTTCTGATTTAGTATTTCTTCCTCAGCCAGCTGAGAGCACTTATTCCATAATTAGTATCCCTAGCCTATTGGTAATGCTCTGACGTTTTACCATCTTAACTTCAAGTTAGGGTCCAGAAAACTTTTTCAATAAAGGATTGTATGATAGATAATTTAGTCTTCATATATAGTGTCCATTCCTTACATGTTGCATGCGATCTTTTAGCATTCAAAGACTTAAACATCATCCTTTGCTCGGAGCTGTGACTAAGCAGAGGGATGGTGAGTTTGGCCTGTGGATGACACTATGCCAACTCTTTCCTTTAAACAAAAGCTGAGCCTATTCTTAAAACACACACCTCTCTGCAAATGGAAAGTGTAAAAGTAACATCTTGGTGTGACATATTAGCTCATGCCCTTGCTTTCGAGCTTCCACTGGGTGAGCAAAATTTTGAATAAAGGAGCAAAGAGATTCTTAAGGCCAAGTAATTATACAATGGACAGATAGAATGAGCATCCCAGAGGCCTTAGGCAAGCAGAGAAAATGACCCTGAGTCAAAGTAACCTATGAGGCTGTATCAATGGTTATGGCCACAGTGATATTAAAAGTGGTTAACAACTAACAATGTCTAGGTGCTGCCCCCATCTAAAGGTCACTGGAGCCTGGGTGTTCTGTTGTAGCAGTCATTCATGCTTTTGTTGCTAGTCTATGGGGAGGTCTTGACTCCAGTTAGGGGTCAGATTATGAAGTGGGTGGAGAGTTTTGCTGTAAACCTGTCAAAGTTGGTTGCTCCAATGTTGCAGATGAGACTTTGGGTGATTGCCTAGGTAGCCAGTTGTCTCTGTCCCTTGATGCACATTTTTGGAAGTTGCTTGATTGCACTTCCTGCTTACTCAAGTAATATTTTTCTTCTCAGGTCTTCAATGGGGTTGAAGACTAGATAGCTATAGTTACTTTCCTCTCAGGACTTGGCCAAGTTATTATATACAAGACTTAAACTCATTAGGATAGGATAATTATTAAAACATTTATTACATGTTTCTTGCTTGATATTGCTTATGCTGGTTGTAATTCTAATTTTTATATTTCCTTTAAACAAAAGGAATTTTTGATATTTGTTCTTATTGTATATGACTTTGTATTAGGCTTAGAACTTCCTTATTTAAACAAAAGGGGGAGGTGCTGTAGGAATTCCTACCATCAGTAGCCTTTAAGTTACCTGCCCACTTGGGCATGGTCTCTTATACTATATATGCCGATGTAAAGCACGCATCAGGCCACTTTTCTGGCGGCAAGATTCGGTTGCTGTTCCCTGGTCCACCATATGATTGTGATCTGTGAGTCTACCTCTAAATAAATAGCCCTCTATTATACTCAATTCTGAGCTAGTGTGGGATTTCATTTAAGCGTCCTTCTTCATCAGCCCCATGATTTCCTGTCCTGCTTTGACATCTTTGAGCCTCAGTGGATCCCTTAACGCTTTGCATGATCCTGCTGGATTTACTCTACAGATGGTGGTAAAAGCTTCCTCTACACAGTGAGTTTCTTAGCTGTGAACCCCTAGGGTTCACCTGATGGACACTAGTTCCTTGCCAGTCCACAACACATTCAAACAGGCCATTTGCATCTTTCTGTGGCTGTGAGGGAAGGCGCTATCTTCTTCTTTCTGTAAAGTCTGCCTCACACGGCTCCCACTCACTCACTCTATTCCCAAGTGCCACCCTCACATGGTGTTGAAAGTCGTGGGCCCTTCTCCCGTGGTTGGGCAGCATAGGTGACTAATAAATTGTTCTTGGTCTCAATTATTCAGGGTGGGGTGCTGTATTATCTCAGAGTTTGGGGTGGAGAATCTCTCTCCCCCCCCCCCTCTCCCCTCTCTCTCTCTCTCTCTCTCTCTCACACACACACACACACACACACACACAAATGAGGTGAATAAGAAAAGTTCCTAATAGGCTGTCACAGGATCCTTGGGACAGTGACTACACTGCTATGAAAAATAGACCTTAGCATTTTGACAACAAATTTACCTGCACTTGAATAGCTGGTGTGGTTGTGATGTGATCTGAGGCCCCTGACTGCTCCACCCTTCTACATTACTCTTACAGACAATGTTGGTCTTCGTTTGAGTTGAACCTGTCTAGGAATTTAGCAGCAGCCTGGACTAAACCAGCTAGGGAACTGTCCTACATTGCTTTCTATTGCTGTGATGAAACATCATGACCAAAAGAAACTTGGGGAGGAAAAGGTTTATTTCATTTTATAGCTGACAGTCCATTGGGAAGGAAAATCAGGGCAGAAACTCAAGGCAGGAATCTGGAGGCAGTAACTGAAACAGAGACCATGTGTGGATGCTACTTACTGGCCTGCTCCCAAGGCTCACAATCAGCTACCTTTCTTACACATTCTAGGACCACCAGTCCAGATGTGGCCCCACAGACAATGGGCTGGGCCCTCTCACATCAATCAGTAGTCAACAAATTGTTCCACAGTCTGTCCTACAGCCCAATCTGATGGAGCCTTCTTCTCAGTTAAGGTTCAGATGACTCCAGTTTGTACCACGTTGATGAGAAACAAACTGGTACTGGAGCCTGCTACATTTTAGTCAAAAAGCACACAAACTTAAATACATCTTCAAACAAAAGGTTATCAGACTCTCAGCCCACTCCAACTAGTGCTGGCTTGTTACAGAGAAATAACAAAGAATCTTAAGACCCAAACAGGAGCTCATGAGTTTTTTTCTGGTGCGTTTTTCTGGTGTGGCCCCTTCAGTCTACAAATAAAGGTGGCGCAGGGACTCTGGGGGAAGGAATTTGGGTTGGATCCCATGAGAGCTGCTGGAGAAAGAGGCAGGACAGAGGAAGTAGAAAAGGGGAAGACAGGTGTGGCTGAATACAATGAGGGTCGCTACATGTGGTTTGTGGTCACCCACCCAGGAGCGGAAGGTAAGACTCAAGTCTCTCAGAGAGCTGCCCTGTCCACTGCATGAAAGCTCCCAAGAGTAGACGCTGCTGTTGGTTTTGCAATTAGTAAAATGTTCAGGCGTCCTTTAAGTAATTAATGTTGCTAGGCTGCTCTACTGTGCGTGGCAGGCTGATACAACTCTGACATTTGTTAACAGGACAACAGCTCCTGCGATGGTTCCCAGTTACAGAGCAGAGCTCTCTCCTGTTGAGTTAATGTCCTCTTTCAAGGTAGGGAAACTTCATCCCAGTTAGACTCACTCTTTGGAGCTCTGTTTAAGTGAAATTTAGAGGTTTTCGCTGAATGCAGGTGCCAGGCACCATGCGAGTGCCCAGACTGAAAACGGACATGGACTTTGGCATTGGCTCTTCTTCAAAATGAGAACTTTGTGGCAGATGACATCTATGGTGATATACAGTCCCAACATCCTATGGTTATGATGGAGGTATGGGACCTGATCTGGTCCTGACTTCCTTCCTAGACAGCCACTGAACCTAAAGTGAGCTCACAGGGAGGAGTCACAGGAAGGCTATGGGTGGAGAGGTCCTGTAACCCCCACCAAAATGCAGAGCAGTGTCCTTCCCTGCCAGTCAGAGAGAGTGACAGTTGCCGGGTTGGAGGGGGGATCTCTTCAACACCTACCTCTGGGACCTTCCAAACACTAGATAATTTCAATTTCCCAACTTTAACACCTACATAAAACCAAACCACTTAACAATGCGGTGTACGACTATACCTAGTGACTTTCAAAGGGTTCCATATATAGAGAGAAATAAGGAGTAAATTCACAGATAGAGTCTGTCAGTCATTTTTACAGTTGTGAAAATGGCATCTTATCTCTGGTAGTATGTGCTAAACCAAGAAACAGTCTTTTTTATCATATTTTTAAAACTAGTTTTAAAAGCCAGAATACAAAGTAGATTTCATTATGACATTTTCATACACATTTTCTTGCAGATCCTTCCCCAACCCATGCCCTTTCTTCTGGTGCCCTCCCTCTCCTAATAGCCCTGTTTTTGCCTTCCTATAATAGGTAATCCCTCTTGTTTCTTCCCACCTAAGACTCCTTTCCCTTTCACATGTAGTCCCTTTTAAAATTTATGATCTATGCAAGCATAGATACATATGCACACAAATGCATGCACACACACGAACACCTCCTAGATATACACACATGCGAAAAATCGCAAGAACATACATACATTTGAAAATACATGCACACACATGAAACATTAAAAGTTAGAGTTTCATTCACAATAATGTATCAATATTGTTTCTTTATTTGTTACAAACACACCTTAGTAATATGTTAGTAAGGGAGGCTGAGGAAAGGAGAGTATGGGAACTCTTTATATATACTATGATTACAACTTTTCTACCAATCTGAATCCATCCTAAAGAAAGGTTTATTTTTTTTTAAATGCTTTAGGCTGTAGAGATTGCTCTTACAGAGGACCGAGGTTTGGTTCCTAGCACGCTTATGGTGGCTTACAACCCTCTGTAACTTCAGATCCAGGGGACCCTATAGCTTGTTCTAGCTCTCAGGCACATGCATGGGTGTGGTGCACAGACATACATTTATGTAAAAGACATAAAATAAAAATATGAATATATATAATATAAAAATACATTTTAATACATTGACTTGCTGTTTAGACAATACTCTATTAGCAGGGAAAATGTACCCATGAAAGCTCAACAGTATGGCTGCCTAAACAAGACCAACATAATGACAAAATTGGTTGATGTACCACTGCGGACAGGTAAAATGCCACATGGTTCCACTCCTAGATTAAGAGGTATGGCTGCTGAGAAAGATAGAAAGAGAGAGATAGAAGAGGTTTTCTCCAGGGACAGGACTCTTTCTTGTCTAATCTCAAATGGTCAGCCCTGTACACATGAGCAGTGCTAAATGTTTGTACATATTATACATATATATATATGTATATGTATATATATGTTAATACATGTAACAATAGAAGAAGAGGTGAATTTGGGAGGAGAAGGATGGAATGCCCATGTATTTCAGGGGATGAAAGGACAGGAGTGATACAGATACAGTGTTCATGTATGAAGTTCTCAACAACACTAAAGTTTTTCCAGTGCAAGGCAATATATCTTTTGCATCCCATTTTGTGGTTTTTAAAAAGAAACCATCAAGGAGAGGACCAAACATCTCGGAGAGTTGTGAAGGAACTGAGTACACTCTAAATGTTGTTGTGCATGAATATACTGTTTGCTTTCAAGAATTAAACACTAGAAATATTAAGATTATAATAAGACCAACTCTATGACATTACAAGAACAGGGGAATGATTCTGGGGCTCCCTAAAGACTCAGAGTTCTGAGCCATCCTCTGCAACTTGACCGTGGTCATTTCCTATGAGCAGAGATCAACACATGAAGTGGGTGGCTGCCGAGAATGGTGACAGAGCTTCGGAGACTTCGTGAGGTCAGGGTACACAGATCTCAGCATCTGGAGAAGGGAGTTGAGGAACTAAGAGGGAAACCACACGGTGAGAGCCAGCCCCACCAGTCAAAGGTCAGAGCGGCTAGTCCAGATGGGCTCCCCTACTTCCAAGCTTCCTCAGTCATCGCTTCTGTCCCCAGAAGCAAGGTGACAAGAGTGTTAAATGGAAATGGGACTTGGAATTCAGAAAATACATCAAGCCTTTCTCAGTCTTTAACCTCTGGCCTTGGGAAGCACTAGAGGAGTTTCATGGGCTCTTTTTGTTTATTGTTTTGTAGAGACGTTTGTGAGAATTTTCATTCTTTGGAGTTTTATTTTGCTGAGCTGGTTTGTCGGCATTTCCTATGCTACGGCTGAGAGACTGTAGTCTGGAGAGTTCTGTGGACAGAGTCGTATTTCTTCCTCCACCCCAACTGTGCATTTGGCCTTGATTAATTAAAGACTCTGCTACATCTGTGCACCTTCCTGTGTTCTTCTCCAGAGACCAGAGAGCATGTGTCTTGTGCCCTATACATAATCAGCAAGAATCACACTTCTTGGGGAGGAAGTGTGCCTAAGCACCTTGCTCCTGCTGCAGCCTGCTTAGGGACAGACGAACAACTGTCCCACTGTGGCGGACTCACTCCAATGGTCTAGCCCCACAATTTGTGTGTGAGTCTTTGCATTTCACAGCCAAAGGAAGTATAGACTTTGTTTCAAATCAGGACACATTGAAAACACGATAAAATAATAAATAATACACTGGGCCGGCTGGTATAAATAGGAAATGCCTGGAAGAAACGGGAATGTAAGGTCTCTCCATCTGTGGCCTGCCCAGGAGATGAGAGAACAAGAAGGTCCACATATCATGCCTATAGGTCTAAAAGCTACACATATGCAGTAAGTATGTGCCACATTCATGGCGCATAGATAGAGAGCTGACTCCAGTCTTGGCCCTATTGACTAGATCATGAATTGCCTTTATTTTTCCCCATGTGGGTGCCTTCTCACACCACAAGGGGACTTGCACATGTGCACATGAACCAGCTGGTATTTTGAGTCCCGTGGCCCTCAGAAACAGCTGTCTTTAAGGCTGGGCGGTAGCGGCACACACCATTAATCTCAGCACTCAGGAGGCAAAGGCAGGTGAATCTCTGTGAGTTCAGGGCAAGCCTAGTCTACAGAACGAGTTTCAGAACAGGCTCCAAAGCTACACAGAGAAATCCTGTCTCAAAAAAACAAACAAAAAACAAACAAAAGGAAAGAAAGGAACAAAGGAACAGTTATCTCTTGATCTCTTGACTACTCTCTGAGAAAGAGATGCCATCTTCCTCTGGAATTCTGGGGCTGCAGGTAGCCTTTTGGTGAAACATGGCATGGAAGGTGGATGCCCAGCTGTGGGCAAGCATTCCTATGATTTTCAGATTCTCCTGCTCTAGAGAGGGGGACAAAAGGAGAACATCTATGAAGGGACTCAGGGGCAGCTTCTCTTGTTTGTATTCTAGGCTGAACTCATTCTCCAGCTTTATTGGGTGATAGGTGCCTGCCACATGAGGAATACTCTCAAGTCTGCTCACTCATCCATACAAGAGCGTTACATCTCTACTTCTGCTAGGCGTTGTGCTAGGCAGCTTTGAATCATAGGAAAGACCCTGCTCTCAGCAGGCCAACCTCCTCCCTCCCTCCCTCCCTCCGTGTCTCTCTCTCTCTCTCTCTCTCTCTCTCTCTCACACACACACACACACACACACACACATTGCTTATTTTTTAAATCAGGGGAATTTTTATTTCTCCTATCCCACATCATTTTATTGTCAAACTAGAAACATACCAATTGGCTCCATACCAGAATATACCTCTGGGTTTTATAGAGTGGAAATGAACCTAGAAGTTCTTGGCCACTAGTGCCAAGGGCAGGCATGCAAGAACAGTGTGCCCTACTCAGACTTGACCATGAGTCTAACTTTCAAAAAGACTGGGACTATTGCTTTGAATTTCTTCTCTGTAGGAGTCTTAAGCCAGAAAACTCTCCCCACGGAAAGGAAAATACTAAAGAAATTTTATATTTTCACAGCTGGTTTTCAACAGGAAAAATGAGAAATAGCCTGGGATTCTGAATGATTTGGTCAGTTCTTGAGTTCTTGTTTATGCTGTCTGTCCATTTTCTTTTCTTAACTCTTTAGGTCAAGCTATAGCTGCCTTTTGTAAAAGGGTTAGTATACAGGGTTCCGGTAGTTTGTATGTAATTGGCTCACATAGGGAATGACACTATTAGGAGATGTGGCCTTGTCAAAGTGGTGTGGCCTTGTCAGAGGAAGTGTGTCACTGTGGGGGTGGGCTTTGAAGTCTCCTATGCTCAAGCTACACCTAGTTCAATTTACTTCCTATTGCCTGAAGATCAAGATGTAGGACTCTCATGCCTGCCTGTGCATCTCCCACCATGATGATAATGGGCTAAATCTCTGAAACTGTAAGCCATCCAATTGAAATTTTCCTTTTGAGGAGTTGGTGGTGGTTACGGTGTCTCTTTACAGCAATAGATACCCTAACAAAGACAGAAATTTATAACAGGGACTGGGGTATTGCTGTGATAGGCCTGACCATGCATTAGTTTGGAGGAATATGGACCTTGTTTAGAAAAGCAGTCGAATGTTTTAAGTGCTGCTTAATGGGCCATCCTTTTAAGACCATAGAAGACTGGGGTGCTGAGTCGATTTGATGAAGTGTGGGACCCTGGCTCAAAAGGTTTCAAAGAGAAGAATATTAATATGTGGCCTTTAAATTGTCCTTGTGATATTTTGGTAAGAACAAGGCTGCTTTTTGCCCTTGTCTGAAGAGTCTGCCTAAAGTTAAAATTAATAGATTTGGATTAATTTCATTGGCAAAGGAAATCTCCAAATAGCTTCACAAAGACTCTGTTGTGTGGTTGTTAGTGTTCATGCTTATAAAGATTTATACTAAAAGGGAGTAGGCTGAGTAAGGAAAAATGAAAAATATACAATTTGAGGAGAAAAAGAGCACCAGAAAGTGGAATAGAACTAAGTCCTGTGTTCAGGGAGATAAACAGATTAAGAAATATAACAAAGGGAGTGATAACCTCAGGGTAAGATCCCAACCAGCTAAATTTCCAACTTGTGAAAAAGAACTAAGGAAAACCTTAAAGTTAGTGTGGTTGTGCTTGTAATGGTCTGTCCTGTCCCTTTAAGAGACAAGCCCCGCCACTCCTTCCCCCATCTTCTGAGGCAAGCAGATCTTCCTTTTGCTTCCAGCCTGAGCCCTCCCTCTTTTCTGTATCTCTCCTGAAGAGTTAGTTTCTCCTCTCCTCTCCCCACTCTCTGTTTCTCTTTCTCTATCTCTGCCTCTCTCTGTTCTCCCCCCTTCTCCCTGTCCCCTCGTTCCCTTTCCTCTCCATAACCCACTAAATAAGTACCCACTTTCTCTGCATGGCATGCCTATTTGTCTCTGTCTCTCACCTGCCACAGCTCTTTGTGGGACCAGCTGACCCAACGAGGTCTCTCACCCACTGTGCGGCTCCCTATTTGAGACCTGCTGCCCCTCCTGGTCCACTGCTGCCCCTTGGGGGATGACATCATTTTATTTTTACCACTACAGTGCACACCTTTAATCCCAACACTGAAGGTAGAATCTGGTGGATTCAAACTCAGGTTTGAGGCCATCCTAGTCTACAGAGTAAGTTTCAAGTCAAGTTTAGGCAGTGAAGGAAATCATCAAAATCAAAAAACTGGTAAATGTATAACTGAAAGATCTCTGAGTTAAAAGCCAGCCTGATCTACAGACCCAGTTTCAGGACACTCATGCTTAGGCAGTGAAGGAAACCATTAAAACCAGAAAGTGAGTGAAGATGTAATTGAACAAGGGATGCCATGTTCCAGCCCCAGCAAGCAACAGAACTTGGAAGCTTTGGCCCTGTGGTTTGGTGTAGGGGCCCACAGAAGTGGGTCTGCTTTACCTTGACAGAAGGTCAGAGAACTTAAACCTACTCTTGCTCTTTCAAAGTTATAGACAATAGGTCTGAGTTAATGAGTGGCTACAAACATCCTGACCTAGGGTGTGGTTACTTAAGTGTTTTGGATGTTAAAATGGCCCATAGAGGTGGATTCACTCTACCTTGACCAAAGATCAGAGAATTCAAGCCTATTCCTGCTCTTTCAAGGATGGGATAGGAGGTTTGACCCAGGGAGTGACTACACCATACTTGGTCTAAGGTTCAGTTGCTGCATGTCCTGCCTAAAACAACAGAATGTTTAACTCAGGATATAGTGGCTTGATGTTTTCTAACCTATGCAGTTCAATCCTGGAACATGCAAACCCCATTGAGGCTGGACCCTGGCTGACAGATGCCCCTCAATGTGGGGTCACAACAGCTCTGGCTTTAAAGTCAAGGACAGAAGGAAGGAATTATGGAATACTCCTTTCCAACTAAGGTAAGGCCACTGAAGTCAGGCATGTGTCAGGGGTACCTCTGAATGGAGGCCCAGAGAGGCCATTGTATGTATGTGAAGTTGAAACCTAGATTGCTTTGGATACCCCAAGATGTTAGCAATGCCAGAGTTGTGTGATACCTGCCAAGGAAAGCTAAGAGGGAGCAGAACTTGCCTGAGAGAAGGAAGTATGTTGTAATCAACAAAGCTGAAAGGAGCTGGAGATCTGAAGAATGCTTTGATACCAGACATGGAGATGCAGAGTTTGGAGTTTGCCCAGCCTGATTTTCAGTCTTGCTTTGATCTAAAATTTCCACACTATGTTCCCTTCCCTACGTCTTGGAATGGTGATGCATATTGAATGCTATTATTTGTTGTAAGTATGTGATTTTTTTTTTATTTTGATCTGATAGGTGGTTACACTTAAGAGGTTACATGAATCTCAGAAGATACTTTGAACTTTGGACTTTAAAATAATATTGAGACTGTTATAGACTATGAGGACTTAAAGTTGGCTAAATGCATTTTGCATTATGATATGGTTGTAAGCTTATGGGGCCAGGGAGTGGAATATTTGAATGTAATTGGCCCCCATAAACTCACAGGTAGTGGCGCTTTTAGGAGGTGTGGCCTTGTTGGAAGAAGGGTGTCATTGTGGGGACGGGCTTTGAGGTCGCCTATGCTCAAGCTCCACCTAGTTCAGTTTACTTCTTCCTGTTGCCTGAGGATCAACATGTAGGTCTCTCAGTTCCTTCTCCAGCACCATGCCTGCCTGTATGTCGCCATGTTTCCCCGCCATGATGATAATGGACTAAACTTCTGAAACTACAGACCACCTAGTTAAATGTTTTCTTTTATAAAAATTGTCATGGTCATGGTGTCTCTTCACACCAATAGAAACCCTAACTAAGACAGGTCAAACAGCCAATTTAGCTTGTGAAATGGAGATAGACGGAGAGATGCCTCAATGGACTATAGTAAAGATGCTTCCCAGTGTGTGTCTCTTCCATTAGACCTGCCATCTTCTGCTTTTCAGGTTCCTGGAGAGCCTTAGATGCCAATAATCATCTCTGAATCTTCAGGGACTCCTACCCAAGATCCCCACCTTCAAATATGATTCCCACCCAGTCCATGGACCTAGTATTAACCTGTTTCCTGTTATGTGCCAACCTGCTCTGCCTGGTTCTTCCACTCTCACTAACCACCTGGTTAGGTTCTTGACTTGTAGCACTGGTCACTCATTGGGTAAAGCATAGGATGGCACCAAATAGCCTTCACAAATTCCCCAGAAGACCAGGCACAAGAGTATAGTGACTTACTGTCACCAGGATACTGTCTTCTCCTGATTCAGCTGAGGGTCCCTGGTCCTTTGTTCACATCCAACCTTCAAAATATGCTCCTAAGTTCTTCTCCAACAAAGTCTTCACAGATGAGCCACAGGTCAAAGTATATCATTGACATGTGGGTACCCTTAAGATACATCACGTTTATCATTGTGGGGCATCTGCCTTGCTGGCAAGACAGATCATGTGCCATAAGGCACCAGGCTAAGCAACAAGCAAACAAGAGAAAGGGTAATCTCTAGTGAACCTTTGTGGTATTAAAATAAATAAATAAAAAGTAAATGTATCTAGTAGGGAAATTTTAGTAAAACTTGTAGGCTTGATTTCAAAAATGACACATTTATGGTCAGTGTCAGGTCGTACTTCCCCCACCCCCCACCGCCCCATATCTAGAGTTTTTTGTGTCTCACTCCGACCTTCCATATTGTGGGAACAACCCAGGCCAGAGGTTTTTAAACTTCAGTGTCCCCACTGAATCCATGACCTTGGTCATTGTCGTGCAACCTTTTTGACCCTTCATTTCTTCTGATGTCAGATAAAAAATTGACTGTGATCTTTAAAACCTTATACAGGGGCAGGGATATAACTCAGTTGGTAGGGTGTTTGCCTGGCATATCCCAAATAATCTCAGAAGTGGGCGGCGGGTGGGGGTGGAAAAAAAGGTTAGACTTTGAAGGCCACCTTTGGTCAAATAGGGAGCTTAAGGCTAGCAGGAAAAAAAAGGATCTTATTGCAATGCCAGAACCAGCCAAGGATGACCAATTGTAGGAAATACGTTGTTGCCATCATGTTAGATGAAGCCTTGGAAACTACTGGCTTCTGGAGGGCAGGGATGGTGCTGTGACTTGTGTCTTTGAAGACGCCTGTGGGTGTTCTTCACAGCTGTGGCTTGGAGTAGGGGGTGGAATATGTCCTCCTGGAGACAAGAGATTCTCTTAGGCCTGGATCTTAAGACAAGCTGGAAAGCCCTGAGAGGCAGGCTTGTTTCTAGGAGAGAGGACACTGGGAAACAGATACTAACAGAACCTTTGTAGCCATTGCGATGTGCAGTCCCTCCTCAGCCTACCAAACTGCTGGCAGTCACTGAGAAATCCAATGAGTTTTACCTCCTCTCCCTTCCAGACCCAGGGAAATCCTGACTGGAACCCACCTGGACAATGATCTCTTGAGGAATGCAGCAAATCCATCGGGCCTGCTGTAATCTCCAGGGAGCCTCAAGTTTGGTGCCTCCTGACTCTTGTGAATCCCAGAGGTCTCCAGTTAAGAGCTTGATTTCTAGCAAATTAGCCACAGTCTTGTCTCAACTGGCACCTCACAGTCTTTATCTCTGTCTGGAGTAGGGCAGGGACCATTCCTACAGCAGGAATGAACAGCATCCTCACAGCATGTCCATCCTTTATTGAGGCAGGGAGAAGGAATGTGCAGTTTCCATGGAGATCATCAAGAAGGCATCTTAGAGGAGGTTGGAGGCTGGGTGAAACAGGAGAGGCGGCAGCTTGGTAGAGTTGAGATTACAGAGTGGGCTCATCACAGGCAAAAGCAAACTAATTGAATACCTGAGAGCAAGAGGTCACGGCATCTGTGTACTGCCATCGTGGGTGGTCTGACTGCTGTACCAGTGACCCACTGACCTCCAGAAGAAAGCCACAGTTCTGATGCTCCAGTTTGGGCTGCTATGACTACTCCCTTGAGCAGGAAACTGCCAAAGGCTCCAGATGAGACCAGCAGAAGGGAAATATGGTAGTAGTGTCTTGGGATGGAGTAATGAAGGGGAGTGGTCTTGGCCATTTCGGCTTATAGCCACGCCACGCCATTAGCTAATTATTCTGCCCCCCTAATTAGCTGTTAATTAATTAATGGGGCTGGACCACCAGGTCCCAAGAGGTATAAAATGATAGGCCCACGTGGAAAGCGCTCTCTCTGCGGATCACCGGCCCGCCTGCTTCTTCAGAGGAACTCTTTCTGGTACAGTAATCTGTGTGTGTGTCTGGCCCCTATTAAACTTGTGTATCTTAAATAAAACTTCCACAGAGTAAGGTCAGGTCCGCAGCCTGGCTAGTGCCTGGAAACTCCTGTACTGTTCACATCCATCTTTCTTTACTTTACGCTCTTTCCCAAGGCTTCCAGAACAAGATTTCCTTGCATCTCCCTTCTCCTCTCCATCCTCTGAGGAGGAAAGCACTCCGTTTCTAAGCAACAGATGGGCTAGATGGTTCATCCCAGGCCCCTTCTCCAGGTAGGGGAACAGGATAATCACTGGGTCCCCTCTCACACTCACTTCAGTAGAGCTGCTGCAAACTCTTCCCAAAAGGAGCTTAGCTACCCAGAAGACACTAGCCAACAAGTCTGTCCAGGCCAGACATCTTTCTCTGGAAATCCCTGAGGTCAGTTAGGAAGGTCATGCAGTTTTCTCACTAAGTAGTGCAGGGACCAAGGACACACAGATTTCCATAGTTTAATATCAGTCCTGGGGCTGGAGAGATAGCTCAGAGGTTAAGAGCACCAGCTGTTCCTCCAGAGGTCTTGAGTTCAATTCCCAGCCCCCACATGGGGTCTCACAACCATCTGTAATGAGATCTGGTGCCCTCTTCTGGCATGCTGGCACACTTGCAGGCAGAATACTGTATGCATATATATATTATATATATATGTATATATACATATATATATTTTTTAAAGCCAGATAGTGGTGGTGCCTGCTTTTAATCTGAGCACTTGGGAGGCAGAGGCAGATGGATTTCTGTGAGTTCAAGGCCAGCCTGGTTACAAGAGCTAGTTCCAGGATGGGCTTCAAAGCTACAGAAAAACCCTGTCTTAAAATACCACCCCCCAAAAAAAAATCAGTCCTGGGGACAACACATTGGCATTCTGGAATTTTTATGCACATCCACACATGTACACACACACACACACACACCTATGCGTGTACATGTGCGTGCATGCTCATGGGGTACACACACAGTCTGTTCTGCCAGCCCATGATACTTTTTGCTGTCATCATTTAGACAGTTTTTCAGGTAACACAGGTGTCCGACCTTAAACTCCTGGTGCCTATTTCTCTATCTCCCAAGAGCTGGGACTACACATATGCTGGCCCCCACACCCAGACAAGTGGAGTATTTTGGGTGTTGACTTTGATATTCTGTATTTTGGGGATCCTGAGACAAAGTGAAGATCTCTACAAAGCAAGACATACTAGAACTCTCTCATTTCATCACTAGAACCTCAAGCCTGAGGATAAAAATGGGAAAATACACTTCTGTTCTGTAGGAACTCAAGCTTGCCCTCAATTTTTTTTCAAGCAATTCTATTCTCTACCTCCTTTGCTGTCTCATCATTAGCCTTCAAGATTTGGGCCTTAAACGTTCCCTGGAGTCCATGTGCTAATGACCAACATGCTCCTATTCAGAGGTTATGTCAACTAGGAGGAAAGTCCTAGTGGAATTGAAGATAGGTGGTTGGGAGAGTGACTGAGAAGGGGACAGTGGACCCTTATCCTCTATCCCACTCCATTTGTGACAGTCTCAGCCATAGCTTGTAAACCACTCCACCTTGCCACAGGCTCACACCTGTAATGCCAACTGACCACAGATGGAAGCCTTTGAAACCGTGAACCAAAATAAACCGCTCCTCCTTATGATCTGCGCATCTTAAGCATCCTGTCACAATGCTGGAAAGCTGACTAACATGTATGTGCTCTGCAGACTCGTGTAACGTCTGGTATCTTTACATGTTCCTGCTTGACTTATTAAGGGTAATGAATGGTTCAGTCATAGTTGAAACTCTGTCACTGATGTCTGTGTAAGAATTCAGTTTCTGAGCTGGGCAGTGGTGGCGCACGCCTTTAATCCCAGCGTGTAGGAGGCAGAGGCAGGCGGATCTCTATGAGTTTGAGGCCAGCCTGGTCTACAGAGTAAGTTCCAGGACAGGCCCCAAGGCTACAGAGAAACCCTGTCTCAAAAAAAAAAATCAGTTTCTGTTGGTATGGTGTCCTGTGCCACGGTTGCTGATGTCCACGGTGGTACATCCTTGACAATCACTACAGAACATTGCTTTGTCCACGGTGGTACATCCTTGTCAGTCACTACAGAACATTCTGGCACCAGTTCTGCAGATAAAGTATGTGCTAATATCTCAGCCCTTTACTCTTGCCTTTCTCTCTTGCAGCCCCACCCCCCCTTACAGTGGTCACCATCAAAGAGAGGCCAAATCTTCCCTGGTCTCTAGAATCAGTGGTCCCTCTATTCTAGAAGCAAACACATGTGTCCTAACCCTAATTTTATGAACAATTTCTATTGCTCTTTGCTTAAGTAAACACTTGCCCCCATTCAGTCTCTAAATAGTCCACATTCCATACAATCCTTTCAGGATCTTGTCTGAATCCTAGCACCCACAATTTCCACTCAAACTGAAACTGACTCAAAATTACTGTGGCAGCAGGAATTAAATGATTGGGTTTGAATCCTGGATTTATCAGTCCCTAGCTCTCAGCATCCTTCACCTGTAAAATGGTACTAATAGTCCCTCTATCCCAGAGCTGTGTTAGAGACAATGTAACTTTCCCTAATGTTTTAATGTAGTCAACAGATAAATGTTAATTGCTATAATTGCTTTTACGTAAAGAAGCAGGGGGCAGAAGTTGACAGGAAAAAGGTGATTCATCCAAGATTATGGGGCCAGTCAGTGGCAAAGCTGAGACAGTCTATCTGCAGGTATCTGGCCGACATCTGAGTCCTCTGAATAGCAGTGTCTTCTCATAGCTCCGTAGGCAGGCTTCTACCTACACCATACTTTCTTGGTGTCTCCCAGATAAGAGTATTTATTGAACACGGTCTTTCAAAGGAAAATGGATGAGGCCAATACAACACATCTAAACCTGGGTAGAGCCAGAGCTAGGACCCAGGTCTGGTGCCTGTTTTAATGTGGCCTTGAGCAGAAATGTTCTCCCACGGTTCCAATATTAGGCCTTCAAAAGACATTTTCCTGGAGGCCATTCTCACAGGGTAGACTGGTGGAGTAGCCTAAGAACATCAGCTGCAGACCACATTCAGGCACTAAGATGCTCATTCTGAGGTCTTGGTTAAAAGACTATGTTGATTGAGCAGTGGTGGTGCGCACCTTTAATCCCAGCACTCAGAAAGAAGAGGCTGGTGAGTCTCTGTGAGCTCAGGACCAGCCTGGTCTACAGACTGAGTTCCAGGATAGCCAAGGCTAAACAGAGAAACCCTGTTTTGAACAGCCCCCCCTCCAAAAAATAATGTCCTATAACAAGTTTCCATGTTCATAAAATAGGAAGTTGCCCTAATGGTGGTGATTTAAGGGAAGCCGAGTAGTTCCCTGTGCTTGACATTGATTTAGATGTCAGGGTCTGTGGATCAGGACAGAAATGGGACAGTAATTCAGGTGGGTGATTCTTGCTCAGGGTCTCTCATGATCCGGTAGTGAAGATGCTGGCTGATGCTGTGCCACCTTCTGGAAGGCGAGCCTATGTCTGGGAGATATGCCTCCATTGAGGTGGACATGAGCAGAAAGCTGCTGACTCAAGAAACCAAATGACAGATTGGCGATACCCTAAGAACAAGTGAGCAAGAAAGACACACTGGGCCTAGGGAGACAGCTCAGCAAGTAAAGTGCTTGTCACCAAGCATGTAGACCTATGTCTGATCTCCAGAACCTGTGTAATGAAACGTGACATGGTGGCATGTTTTAGGAGTCTCAGTACTAGAAAGGCAGAGCCTGAAAAACCTCTAGGGGTAACTGGCCAGCCAGACTAGCCTGATCAGTACGTTCTAGGTCCCAGGGAGCGATTGTCTCAAAACAAAACAAACAAACAAACAAAAAAACAAGAAAGAAGGCTCCTAGTGAAAAATGTCCCAAGTTGTTTTCTGTCCTGCATGTGCATACACATAAAAGTACACGCACACTAGCATACAAATGTGTGTACACACAAACACACACCCACATGCATACGCACATTAAAAGAAAAAAAGACACCAAGCTAGAAACCACAATGCCTTTTATGGCCTGCCTAGTCTCAGAAGCCACAGAATGCCATTTACGCCACATTCCAGCCTTTAGGTGTCCAGTTACTGAGTCTAGCTCACATTTAATGGGAGAAGAATTAAGCTCCAAGTCTCCAGGGAAGGATTCCAGAGAAGCTGTGGACATATTGCAGAGCCATCAAGTGCTCTGCTGGCCTCAGAGGTACACACTTGTTTGCAATTGCGTCATAAAAAAAATGCATTGTTTTTGCTTTCTACACAACTTAAACTTGTGCTAATTGTAAGAGTTTAGGGCAGCAATGGCCAGGGGCCAGAGGTTCAGATTCTATGTCTCTTCTTCTGGGTTGCCTTGGCTCCTTCATTTAGGAAATAAAATGATTGCCACTAAAAGAGATAATACTAAAGAAATTGAATATCTACATGCAAAAGAATAAAGTTAGACCTTGAACTACTCTGTTATGCAAAAATTAATTCAGTATGCCTTAAAAACTTCTCTGACCTAAAACTCTTAAGAAAGAAATTAGGCCACAAGATTCATAATGTTGGATTTGGCAATGACTTGAGTATGGCATAAAAAGTATTGGCAAGAAAAGAAAAAATAGACAAGTTAGACTTAATGAAAAAAATTAAAAACTACATAATAAAAAAGTCAGCAAAGTAAAGTGTCAGCCCACAGAATGGAAGAAAATATTTGCAAATTAGCCATCTGATGAGCTCCCAAATCCAGCACATGCAGAGGTGGCTTACAACTCAACAGAAAAAAATAACTCAGCTTAAAAATGGGCAAAAATCTTGAATAGAGATTCCCCCTAAGAAAACATACAAATAGCCAGCAAATGCAGGGAGAGATGGTTGGCATCATGGCGCACTAAGGAAGTGCAAATCAAAACTACCACTCAGTACCACCTCAGCCTGGCCAGCATGGCCCTAATACAAACAAATAACAGAAAATGTAATAAATGTTTCTGGGACACAGATGAGTTATAGCCCTTGTATAATGTGGATGGGAATAAAAAACGGTGACTGCTGTGGAAGACCGTATGGTGGGTCCTCAAAAATTAAAAAGAAAATTAGCAACTCTACTCTTGCACGTGTAATTGGCAAAACAACAGAATTTTGAAGACATACTTGTATTCTATGTTCATCACAGCATAGGTCATAAGGTCAAGGCAGACATTCTTTCACACATGGACAGATAAACACGATGTGGTTTATGCACACAATGAAGTTTCATTCATCCATAGACAGGAAATTCTGATGTCAGTCACCTGAGAGCATTTGGTTGCATGAAACTAGCCAGTTGCAGAAAGACAAGCATCGTCAGGTCCCACGTATTTGATACACACATTATCTTTGCTTTCTGTTACAATAAATACCACGGCCAAAAGCAACTTAAGGAGGAAAGGACTTAAACCATCATACAAGTTATAGTTCAATGCCAAGGGAAGCAAAGCAGGGACTTGAAGTGGAGACCGTGGAGGTGCCGAGTTCATCATTAGCTGCCTATCTTATACAGCCAACCTCATCTCCCTGGCTCCACCCATAATGAGCTGGCCCTCCTATGCCAATAAACAAACAAGAACATGACCCCCATGGACATGCCAACAGAAGCTAATTTGATGGAGACAATTCTTGGATCATTTCCCTCTTCCTAGGTATGTCAAGTTGGCAGCCAAGATGAGCCGTTATACCTAAGACAGTCAGTCACAGAGACAGAAAGTTACTTGGTGGTTGGGGGCTGGGGTTGAGGAAGAATGGAAAGTTAACTATTTAATTGTTACAGATTTTTAGTTTTGCAATAATACAGTACTAGAGATGGATGGTGATGATAGTTACACAAAATTATGAATACATGTAGTGCCATGGAACTATATGTTAAAACATTTAAGATGAAGAATTTACTTGTGATTTTACATTTAGTTTACCTTTCCAAAAATCACTGGGGGTCAAAGCAAAAAATAATGAGGTGCCTGAACTCAGAACACTTCTAACGTGTTTTGTGCCTCTGATAGTCTCTTCTCCAATATTATTTAGCAAAAGATTCTAGAATTTAGATTTCATTTAGGACAATCACTCTTCTGTACTTCCTAGTCTCCCGGACTGTCTGTGTGCTTAAATGTATGCTTAACATGTTTTTGCACGTGTCCTCATGTCTCAAAAGCCCACATAAATAAATCCTTCATGGCCCTCCAGTCCTCAGAGGGATGGGGAGGCTGTTTATGGTACAAGAACACATTTTATTGGTCCTCATCAGCCAGAACTGTGTATGCTATTGCTGTAAATGGGGCATGGTGGTGCTCTGTTATGAAACGCCTTTTGATGTAGGACAGCCACAGTCCAGTGACTTCCAAATATATCTCAGCCTACTGTAAAAAACAACATGACAGGTCTTCTCATGGATGCAGGGTCTCTGCACGCGTTCCCGGGAACTTGAGGCCATTTACTACATCCAAACAGAGAAACATTATCTTAATAGTTATGGATGTGTTCACTCGGCTTCGAACAAGCCTTCCCTCCTAGTTTCTCATGCCTGGAGCTGGGGTAAGAAGAATGAAATACTGGAGTATTTTTATAAAACAAGACACCAAACCTTCAAATAATTCTACAGGTCAGCGTTAGTATTCCTTAACCTACCTAGGAAAACACCCATTGATGAGATTGTTTTTCCTTCCCCTCTTTAAAGAACCCTGGATTTTTTAATGCTTCTCTAGCTTTCCCAGTAGTTGTAGACGTACCAAGGAGCTGTCTACACAAGTACAGAATCGGTTCTCCTCAAGGTGCTCACAACATTTATGGCAGCCAGAGTTAGATGTTTAGCTGCTCTCCAAGGAAGTAATCAAGGAGAGTGTGGCAAAGGCACACCCTGGGGGTGATGCAATGGCCAGAAGCATATTTGTTATCTAGGGCTATGTAACAAAGTACATCAAATTCACCTCTCCGTTGTGTAAATGTACCACATTTTCCTTATCCATTCTTCAGTTGAGGGGCATTTAGGTTGTTTCTAGGTTCTGGCTATGACAAACAAAGCTGCTATGAACATAGTTGAGCACATGTCCTTGTGGCATGGTTGAGCATCCTTCGGATATATATACCCAAAAGTGGTATTGCTGAGTCTTGAGGAAGGTTGTTTCCTAATTTTCAGAGACATCACCACACTGACATCCAAAGGGGATGTACCAGTTTTCATTCCCACCAGCAATGCAGAAGTGTTACCTTTTCCCCATAACCTCTCTAGCATAAGTTGTCATCAGATCTTGGCCATTCTTACAGGTGTAAAATGGAATCTCAGAGTTGTTTTGATCTGCATTTCTCTGATAACTAAGGATGTTGAGCAATTCCTTAAGTGTCTTTCAGGCATAGTAGAAAAAAATAACAACATCTTGAAATTTGCATACGAATGGATAGAGCTAGAAAACATCATTTTGAGTGTGGTAACCCAGACCCAAAAAGACAATTATCATATGTACTCACTCATAACTGGTTTTTAAACATAAAGCAAAGAAAACCAATGTACAGTTCACAATCCCAGAGAACCTAGACAACAATGATGACCCTAAGAGAGACATACATGGATATAATCTACATGGGAAGTAGAAAAAGACAAGATCTCTTGAGTAAATTGGGAGCATGGGGACCTTGGGAGAGGGTTGAAGTGGAGAGGAGAGGCAGGGAGGGGAGGAGAGAAAAATGTAGAGCTCAATAAATACCAATAAAAAACCCCACAAATTCACCTCTCAATTCAACTATCGTTTATTTTATCAACCAGCATGATTTAGGTGGCTCCTTGGCTCAAGGTCTTCTCTAATGCTGTAATCAAGTTTTGGCAAGAGCCATGCTCATCTCAAATCTCAACTGGACTAGGAAAGGATTTGTTTCCAAAATCAGTCACAACACTGTTGGCATGATCCAGTTCCCTTTTGATAAAGGGCAGAAGGCCTCCGTTCCTTGCTGGCTATTGCATAGAGGCCTTTCTCTGGTCCTTGATACTAAGTTTTCCCCACGGCAACTTGCCAATATTCAACTGGCTTCCTTGCGAGTCAGCAAATGAGAGAGCAGAGAGAAAGTCACAGTTTTAGGACCTAACCGAAAGCAATACTCATCACAAAGCAGGAGCATCGCCATTTCATCCATCAGAAGCAAGTCACTAAGTCTAGTCCATGATCAGCACCCCGTGATGGCACAAGGACATGAAGACGAAGGGTCTGCCATCCCTGGGAGCCGTCTTTGTTCTGCCTACCACACACAACAACAAAATTAGGGACCACACAGCATTAAAGGCAATACTCAACAGCAGAGTGAGCATGGAATGAGTTCTACAGACAAATGCAATTTGCTGAAATTAAAACACACAGGGCAACATGCTATTTACTCTGCAAGGATACAAATCAATTCAAGAGTATATAATGATCACCCTGTAATGTTTGTCTTCTGGGAGCAGCGTGTGGAAGAATTGAGAACAAATTACCATGTAAATCCAGGACAAGGCCTTGCCGATGGAATTGTGGAGTATGAGGGCAGGATCAAGCTGAACTTGCACAGAAATTTCAAAAGAAGAAAGAAAGAAAGAAAGAAAGAAAGAAAGAAAGAAAGAAAGAAAGAAAGAAAGAAAGAAAGAAGACAGTGTGGCTTCCCCCTACACATAAGCCCCGCCGAAGTCTCACAAAGATCATGTCTGTAGAAACTTCCCACCCGGTATCACTCTGACTTCAAGTTACCTCAAGGGCTCAGAGATATTTGTGAGCAAAAGTTATCTGTGTCAGGGTGTCATGCTGTTGAGGAGAACGCTGTAAAGTTTCCTGTACCTAAGGTGCAGCCATGTGGGGGTCAGCTGTCCCAGGACTCAATGGCTTCCTGCACATGGTGCCACCATTGTGCTAACTTGATCAATTTGTCACCCTGTCACCCAGAGAGCTTGTTAAAGCAGAGACTGAGATATCGCCACAAGAAGTCATCATGTGCCTGAGCTGGACTGAAAGTATATTTCAGATAGTATCTGAAGTCCTTCTGGGGGTTGGCAGAGACGGCATAGTTGATACGGTGCCTGCTTTTGAAGCATGGAGACCAGAGTTCAATCCTCAGATCCTACAATAAATAAACAGATAGATAATTAAATAAATAAAGCAAGCAAGCAAGCTGGGCATTGTGGTATGTCCTCGCAATCTCAGCACTGCGAAGGCAGAGACCAGAGGATCCCTCAGCAAGTTCCAGGCTGGCAAAAGACTGGAAAAAGGAAAAAAAAGTGGAGAGAGAGCCTAAGGAAATAAACCTGAGATTGTCTTCTGGTTCCACAGGGACACATCTAGAGGGAGGAAAAAAGAGTTTTAATATAGGAGGTCTATGGTCAAACTTTGAGAAACTCTTCCAAGAAAGGGCAAGGATAGCCTAGGCAGACAGTGCCGCAGAACACTGAAGACAGCACCTGTTACCAAGTGAATGATCACGAATGCCACCCACAGCATCGCCATTGCCCGCTGTTAACCCTACGGCTCTAGTCTACACTGGCTCACAGTTCACTGACTCTAGAATTTATCTTCCTCTTAAGGTAGACCTCAAGATCTCAGAGGGAGAGTTCAGCAAAAGGGCAGGACGGGAGTGTGGGGGAGCAAGATTTCCCTGCCTGGCTGTTAGGAGAAACAACACCCTCTGACTGCATCAGGCATCCAGTGTGCCGTCAGCGCCCCCGCAACAGCATACACACAGGGTGAACTGAAGAATGCGCCAACACGGTTAAGGTGAGGCCTCTAGGTCTTGAGGAAGTGGCACACCCGAAACATAATCTCAGTAAAATATTTTCCATGTGTGGAAACTAGAAGCAGGTTACCCAAGAACATTGACCGGAGAAGATGCTGATGAGGTAATGGCAAAGGCCTCCAGCGGGCAGCTGGAGGTAGGTGTGGAGTCCTTAGGTCAAGGGGAGTGAATCTGGAGTGGCTTCAGGTGTAGGAAGTAGATCTATCCCCAGGGGGAAGGGAGTGTCTGGTGAACAATCAATAATAATCTTTGCTCTATTTTTAGACTCACTGCAGGACTCTATGAACTCTTCCTTCATTTCCCAGGGCAGACTAAATAACCACACTGGGTCCTGTGCAGGCGCTCTTAGCATTTGGATTCTGGTTTGAGTTTTTCTGTGGACTTCAAAGCATTATCAGTGTAAACACCCAATGACTACCAGACTGACAGGGGGTGCTGGGGAGGCACTCAGGAAAGGAAGCCTTCGCTAGGAAGCCCTGTTGTGGGTTCAGAGTCATCTTGTCTTCAAGACGAGAAGCCAAGTACAAACAGAAGGTCATCTCTGGAAATTTACTCAGGAGAGCAAGACTAAGCCGGCAAAGGCATCCAGCATGCCCACGACTGGGCAGCGGGTGTTGAGTTGCTGTAGGACTCCAGGAGACAACCGTGTACGCTGGCCGTAGTATGGAATGTGCTTCGGAGCTAATACAGACAAGGGGCATTTGTCCATTAGCTGTCCATCCATCACTGGCTGAGAATAGATTCCTAGAAGATTGTCTCCCTGCTTCTGCTCCGGCCTCTATGAGAACTTAGCGTATTCTTGTAGGGTTACAAGCCTTTTCCGTGAGGAGCTTTGAAGATGGAGATGTGGGTGGGCTACCAAGAGCCTCTGCCACAATTCCCCACATTTCCTAAATGCCTGAATGTTTCAGGCACCAGATTAAATGCATATTATCTCATTTACTACCTGATTAATAATCTCCATTTTTCCAGACCCAGGCAGGGGTAGGGGGGGGTGTGTGAGGGTGGAATGAAAATTGATTTGTCTGTGATCTCATATGTGACTAATGGTAGAGTTGGGATTTGAACAAAAAACTTTTGGGCACTGTACCGACTCCTCAAAGGTTTATAACCAGATCAGGGACTAAAATTAGACTTTCAGTTGTACATATTACGTTTAACTTTTCCAGGACCTGACCCTCCAAGATTACCTATTACTCTTAGACCATAATGCCGCGGCTTGTTTTCTGAAAGGGGCAGAGTTTAGCCTCCTTCCCCTCTCACCTCTCCTCAATGCCTGGTCTGTGTCCTTGAGCGCTCTGGTGAAGCAGCTTGGGAGAAGGGTTCAGATAATGTCTGTATTCTTTCCCAGACACCCTCCTCCCACCCTCAACTCCAAATCCATTTATCTCCCCCATAAAGTGCTTATTGACAGAAGACTTGAGTGCTCAGCCTGCGCCAACTGATGACAGGCCTCTGCAAACAGAGCAGCCATGCCTCCCCTCCTCTCCGCAGCCCAGCCCAATGCAGAGCAGCCGCGTTTCTGCCTCCATCTCCAAGATTAGCTCAGGGACCCCGCCCTCTCCCACCACCAAATGCTTTTTTGGGTCACTGATTTTTCAGAGAGAAAATGTTTGAGGTGGAGGCATGAAACAGCACTGCTTCGACTCAAGGCAGGGTTCGTGGGACCCTTCAACCAGAAAGCAATTTTATTGGGGCCTGCAGACAGCTGCCACCTCTGTTTATCCTGCCCTCACTTGCCAAGGCTCTGTTCTCTAGGCAGTCTGCTGTGACATCTCTAGTGTCCTTTTGTTAGGCTTACTGGAGCATGTGCTTACAGGTATGTGACCAAAAAAGTCTGTCAGAAATCCAACGGAAGGGAAAGGCAGAGCTGAGCATGTGACTCGGAACCCCAGGTGATTTTTATGCACTCTGCAACCCCGTTTCTCCTAGGTCATGTCTGCCCTAGCTAGCTAAGCCCAGCTTCAATGTTTTGATCTGGTAAAGGTTTATCATTTGAACTGGATGGGGCGCTGTAGGCCTTCTACGGCAATAGGAGGCCTGATTTCCAGGCTCATGTTCCCCTTAGTCCTACCACCAAGGGAATCCTCATTCACTTTAGCACAGACAAAGGCTTGTTCTAAAGGATTTTTTTGTGGGAATGTACATTAGTATAGGCACCGTAGAAGACAATGTGCAGTTTCCTGGAAAACTTGAAAACTCACAAGCATGTGATCCCATGAACAGGTATGTTTCTAAGGGAAATAAACCTAGTGTGCACACAAACATGGTTGTGCTCTCCCAGCCAGTGCTTACTGCGGAACCATTCATCATGTCTGAGCTACAGTGTCAGCAGCGTGTTGGCGAAAAGATGGAAGAATCAAGACATGCTACGCTCCGTACGTGCTGTAGAAAAGTGCTCACCTTCAGACAAGGAATCCTGACGTGCTGATCCTGGGTGAAAAAGCTTGGCAAAGAAGCAAGCATGGCGGGCGGTGGTGGCGCAGGCCTTTAATCCCAGCACTCGGGAGGCAGAGGCAGGTGGATCTCTGTGAGTTCGAGACCAGCCTGGTCTACAAGAGCTAGTTCCAGGACAGGCTCCAAAGCTCCAGAGAAACTCAACAAAGAGGCAAGCACGGCATGACCTCATCTGTAGGTGAGATTTTCAAAAGAACTCATAGAAGCAGACAGGGTACAAAGGGAGTTACCAAGAGCTGGACGAGAAGGTGTGGTGGGGTTCTGGGGCTGAGGAGACACTGGTCAAAGCGGACAAGGCTTCTTTTGGAAAGGAGGAGCACATTCAAGAATTCCACGGTGCCAGATGGTGAGTGCAGTTAGTAGCGATTCACTGCACGCTTGGAACGTTTTAAGACAACAAACTTCAGTATTTTATTAAGTGCCAAAGAAGGCATGTAGGATAATGCATGCTCTAAAATTAAATGATCAAACCTGACTTCTTCACAGAGAGAAACCCTAACAATCAGGTACTAGAGCTTTGGTATGGAAACTATGCCTCTGGAGAATGATGCACGTAGTTAGATTTCTCTTCAGCAGATCTCAGGTGTTATTAAACCCTGGACGAGAGCCTCACATTTTTGATGATGTCATTATTCGGCATCATCATTTTCATCTTCAAATACATGAATGGATGAATGAATGAATGACTTCTATATTTCACCAGACAAAGCATTGTTGTGATTCTAGTACATTCTCTCTCCTGACACATTTTGTTCATGCTATGCACGGACACCTTATCTCACTCTCTGGGAACTTCTGAGTAACTTGTTATTATTACACAGACAGGAGAGCGAAAAGCATGGCTGTCAGTGGTTTTTTTGCATGACTGACGGTGCCTCTGCCTTGCCCAGAAGACATATAGATGATCCAGCCTCCCCTGATAAACCCTTTATTTCTCTCCCTTCTCAAAAGACAAGTTCTCTTCAGAAAACCAAATTCCCTCACCTTTCCTGAAAGGACTCCTAGGCTGGCACCACTCTCAAACGCTCCTCAGTCACAATGTGTTGTGTTGGTCCCACATCTGGCCTCTGAGGCCTGTTTTCTCCTTAATTAATACATGTTTTTGTGGTGCTAAATATAAGTGTATCCTGGAGGAAATGCAGGTATACGCCCAGCCTATCAGAGAGACACACATGTTTAGGTATGAGCAGCACACGCCTGTAGGCTGTATGCACACAGACCTACAGATAGGTTAAAGTGCAAAGCAGAAGTACAAACTCTTATTCCAAGCCTTCCCATCTACTCCTGGCTCCAGGACAAACGCTTCACCACCCTGGTCTCTTGTTAGTGTCCACTTCTTTCTTCTTCCTCCCTCTTCCAGGACGTCTTTACGCCAGGGTTTATGTGGATCTTTTCCGGGAATTGCTCTGTGATGTGGAGTGCAGAAACCCAGCCTCCCGGCTAAGCTCTGCTGTGCCTTTTAGTTACTAAGGACATAAATCCTCCCTTCAGTCCTCTCTCAGGGATTATTTAAATTGGTCAGATTGGGAACCCATCTATCTCTTTAAAGCCCAGCCCATGAATCGCTGTTAACACAAAGCGAGAGTTTAAGGCATTAAGCATGTACCTGCAAGTACTTCTCAGCCCTTCATTTCCGTCCCCCGGGGAGTGCTTTCCAGTAGGCGGGGTAATGGGAAGTGAGCCCAGAGCGAATAAACTGATTTATCTGGGAAAGCTCTCCTCTCCATCTTTGCCACTTTAATAACACTCGGCTGGGGGAGGGATTTGGTGTCCTTCAGGAGCTGGCCCGTTAAAACAATCCAGGAGTGTGTCACCCGCAGCTTGGGCCCTGCACCTCGTCTTCAAACTGATGTCACCTCATAAATCTACAGGCACAGCCTGGTCCCATCAGCGAGCTGCTTTTTCTGAAGATTCATTATTTGTTCAGACAGGGGTCAGGTGGAGGGGTTTTTTCTTGAAAGATTCCTTTAGTTTGGGCCCCTCCCCCTCTTCTTCAGCTGAAAATGGTATCCGCTGGATGGCGAGGGGAGAGAAAGGAGTGTTGTACGAAAAATAAAAAGCCAGTTATCTGAGTCAGAAGGGAGGTGGGCGTCACTTGACCTACTGTGTCTGAGGAAGAGAGGAGCGACTGTTGTGGGGGGGGGGGAAGAAGGATCTTGCTGTGGTCTTTGCCCTTGCTGCCTTAAAATTGGGTATTTTGTCTGTCCCTTGGGCTGTCTGCCGTCATCCGCAAATATGATACATGGAGAAAGTCACAGGGAAGCTAGGTGACAGGGGCAGTCAGGAAATGTCTGCAGTCCAAGGGGGTCAGTGAGGCTCTTGGAGGCCTGCCTTGCTGTCCACACAGATTAGAATACAGGTTTCTTTCCAGGAAGTGCTGGGGTTTGCACATCAACTACCTGGACGCTTGTCCCTCTGGCGGAATACCTTAAAGATACGGAGAACAGTCCCGCTAACATAGAGGGGAGGAGATGTTGGGGGGCCTGGCGGTTGTCAAAAATAAAAATGAGGGTTTCCAAAATAAAGAGTACTGAGTCATAGGCTTGCAAATGGAGTTTTCTCGCTTGATTAAACAGAGCTAGTCAGAAAAGTACTTAAGTCTCCTCATAAGTATAAGGTCTGTAAGCAGGGGATCGTGGGTGCTCAAAAATCGTCTCACCAGAGAAGGTAAAAAAGTGCTGCTTATTCTACTCACCAGCCGCTGACCACTGAGTTCTGTAGTCAAAGAAACCCCACAGCCCCGATTTCAATTGCAACAGGAAGTCGCTGAATGGGGAGCCGGAAGGGGAGGTGAAAAAGGAGCTCTTCCTAGCTGCCACGAGCTGGCCCCAGCTTGTTCCGGTTGTAAAGGAACACGCTGAAAGGGCAGCGGAAGAATGACCTTAGTTCTTGCGCCCCAAGATGCTGCAGAGCAAGAGACCTCGGCCAAGAACACTTTTTTCTTATCCTCTCTGTTCCTTTATGCATATGTATATAAAACTTCAAATATCAAATTGTACAATAAAAAATCATAAGATTTGGTATTCTAAATCTCCATTTTTTTTCCTAAAAAACAACTTATCTTTGGTAAGGTCCAAGACTACACTGAATGATCACGTTATAACGTGTGCGTGGTTCGTTTTGCAAGCACTGGAAAGAGAGAACTCAGGTCTCCTTCCAGGTACAGGTCTTGATTGACAGTCCAAAAGGGATCGTGGAGAGTTCTGGAACCTAGTCCTTTTCATAGCCCTTGGCTCCCCTGTATGCCACAAATAAACACAGATTGCTGATGGTGGTTTGGGACCAATCCTACTGCAAGTGCTGGCACAGCAGGCTGGGGCCACCACAGACCATATCTTCTAGGGTGGGGCAGGGAACAAGGTTGCCACACTGAGGTAGGAGAGTGGTGGGGGTGGAGTCCCTGAAAGCCAATTGCAGCATCCTCCTGGCTTGGCAGCCAGCCTGGAAGCCTGAGGCCTACTGGGGAAAAGCCAAGATGAGGGACCAAGGGTGGGTGTGGAGCAGTGCAGAAGCGGGGTGATTTTCACCGGCTGGGTGACTGTATGTGCCCAAATGATGGCTTTCTCTGGAGTGACCTTCTGCTTAGAGAGAACAGGAAAATGAAGTCAGGGGCGTTGGCCACATTCACAGTCCCCTTTCAGCCTCACCACCACCCATAGGGCAGACTTTCAGCAAGGTTCTCAGATAGTGAAACTGAGCAGCAAAGTGGCAGGCCTTGGATTACACAAACATTTAGTACCAAAGGTGAGAGCTGAGACTCTGATTTTGACCTTAAGTTTCCCTTTAGCACCTCTAAGTACAGATCTTGGGGTCAACCAATCAGTCTAGTTCAACACTTTTGGTTTTCCTCCGCCTTTTTCTTTGTCTTGTAAATGGGTCCCTGGCTTACAGGTGTGACTGACAAGGCCGATCGCGGTGGCAGAGGTGATCCTGCAAGAGACTGGCTATAGTTCATGTGTAGGAACAAAATCATAGCGCTTCTCTGAAAGCAGTACCCAAGACCCATAGGCACATCGGGAACCAGGGCTATCCTCCTGCCAGGAGGTTGCTAATAATATCAATGGTTTCTTCGACTCGTGGCTCCAGATTCCAATGGTCCGTGTTAAATCCATGGTGTGTCCCCACCAGAGAGCTGGCGCTGCTCAGCTGCTGGGCCATAAATCTAGGCAAGTCTATCTATCTGTCCATCAGTCCTTGTGGCTGTGCGGCCCTTCAGGCCCTCCCTGCATAAACATAAAACTCAACACCAACTCCTCGCAAGGGCGCTCAGCCTTTGGCCCTCATTCAGAATAAACAGACAATCTCTAGACTCTAAAACCCTGCTCTGACATGAAGGGGAGCCATGGGGACCACCTGTAGCCTGCGGTCCTGCCCTGGAATTGAGTTTCTTCTCCCTGCCATTCGGCTTTTCTCTTTGAAACAGACACACAGTAAAGTTCCTGACTGCTTTCTTTAATTTAAAAAAGCCTTGCTTACTTACTTATTTATTTATTTAGATGTCCCTTTATATATTTATTTCTTTATTTACTTTCATGTTTGACAGGCTTAGTTTTGTCACTTTGCAAATGGGGGTATATTCATGGACTTTTGTAGAGACAAAGAGGATACTTCAAAATAGTATTGCACAGTTTGTGTGTGCTGGGCAATGTATTGAAATTCTAGATGAAGATTAAACTTTTGATCCTCAGAACTCCATAAATTATGAATTACTTTGGTTTTCATATGGGTAGAGTGAGGTTCAGAGAATTAAGTTAAAACTCACTCAGGCTTTCAAAAGGAAGTCAAGACGCCTGGGGAGGCTGAGGCAGGGGAACCACTGGAACTTAGGAGTTCAATATCAGCCTAAGCAACAATGAAACCCTGCCTCAACCAATTTTCAAAACTCAGAAATACTAAGTCTGGTTCTAGGTTGGTGCACTTAACAATGATATTGCCGTAGATCTCAAAGTATGTTCGTGTGCATGGAAAAAACTGATATCAAGCCATATAAAGCAGCCAGTTTGGAAGCCAAACATGATCTGATAACAATTTATAAGGTTCAACTTAAAAAATCCAATCCAGCCGGGCGGTGGTGGTGCA
>JAQHUG010000154.1:894050-909884 GCA_028555095.1 Dicrostonyx torquatus | reverse complement strand
CCTCTACCTCTCTCCCTCCCCCCTTCCCTATTGATCTCCCTCTACCTCTCTCCCTCCCCCCTTCCCTATTGATCTCCCTCTACCTCTCTCCCTCCTCCCTTCCAGTTTGTGTTGTCTATTTCCGGGAATGGGGCCTGACTGAAATGGTCAACATACACACAGTGTCACTCTACTGAACAAAACCAACTTTTCCTCAGCCAGCAGCAATCAAACGTCAACAGAATCTGGGCCAAGGGTGGGACTTCATGCCCACCTGCCCTCCTCCAAGCTATGATTTTGTTAACCGTGAGCCTGAGCAGATCTCGTTCACGCTATCACTGTCTCCATGAGCTCAAGTGTACATCCACCCTGCTCTGCTTACCAAACATGTTTCTTTGAAGTCATCAACCACTTCTGGCTTAAAGTCTTTGCACTATCTTCTACTGATAGTTCCCTGAGTCTTAAAGACAAGAAGGGTATAATAATGACGTTTCATATAAGAATCAGTATTCCAAAGTCTCTCTTATTTTCTGTGTTAATTGCCATCGACTGTAAGACAAAGCTTCTCTGATGAGGTTTGAGCAACGCACTGATCTGTGAGTGTAGCAATATGTCATTAGGAATCATGTTGCTGTTATAACCATGTGTGAGAATAATATTGGTAGATTTTCCCCTAGACTTTGGTTCTTGGCCTTTTTGACAGTGTCAGTTTCGGGTTCTATCTTGTGAATCAAGACTTAAGTCCAATCAAAAAGTGCTCATCTATTCCCATAACATTCATGTAACTGTTGCTCCAATGGGCATGTCTTGCCAGGAGGATCATATTGAAGCTCTCAGCGTTCATAACTGGGTGAGACAATGAGACTTGTGATCTTTGGACAGTGCAAAGATGAGATGCTATCTTGAAATTTGGGCTTGGATCTTTCCCAGAATTGTGTTGGCTAGTTTTATGTCAATTTTAGTGTCACCAGCCAGAAGGGAGCCACAACTGAGAAAATACATCCATAAGATCAGGATGTATGCAAGCAAGCCTATGGAGCATTTTCTTAATTAGTGATTGATGAAAGAGGGCCCAGTCCACTGTGCCTGGTGGTCCAGGGTTTTTACAAGAAAGCCGGCTGAGCAAGCCACAATGAGTAAGCCAGTAAGTAGCACCCTCCATAACCTCTGCATCAGCTCCTGTTGCCATATTCCTGCCCCATTTCAGCTCCTGTCCTGGTTTCCTTCAATGATGAATAGTGATGTGAAAATATAAGCCAGATAAACCCTTTTCTCCCTACCTTGCTTTTGGTCACGGTGTTTCATTTCAGCAATAGTAACCCTAACTAGGACAGGAGCCAATGGCATGGTACAGGGCTCTCTAATGATGGTGTGCAGAGGCTGAGAGCTCTACAAATGTGACGATGAGCAACCTGTACTCCACGTATTTGACAGCTTTGCTGTGTTCAATGTATTTTCAGATTGTTATATTTTCCATTTATGCTGTATTTTAACACCCCATGTGTGTGTGTGTGTGTGTGTGTGTGTGTGTGTGTAGGTGTGTGTTTAGCTGTGTGTGCGCTGTGGTACATAGAGGACAGAGGATGTCACGTGTTGTTCCTCACCTTCCACCTTGTTGAGACTTGGTTTGTTGTTCACCGCTGCATAGACCAGGCTAGCTAGCCCACACGCTTCCTGGATTTCTCTTGTCTCTACTGCCACCTTTCTGTAGCAGTGTTGGGAGGAAGACATGCACTAGTACACCGGGCTTTGCATCAGTTCTACAGATCTGAACTCAGGTCCTTACACTTGTGTGATAAACATTTCTTTCAGCTATTTCTCTGCCCTAATATTGGGTTTATCGGGACATAATACATCAAAAATCAAGAAAGAAGGGACCAAAATTTTATGTTGGGGAGGTAAATCTGGGAAAGGCATTATGTAGCTTTAGAAACCATATCTTCAAAAATAGTCCAATATATGTCTTCATGAAAAGATATATAATTGATAGTCATTTTAATATTTTGAATTTTTTGATGTGCTTAAATTTCCCATATAAGACTATCATAACGTAAAATAACCTTTTAATGATGTATTTAATTTTTCCTTGAATTTCACTCACTAGAGATACACAATCTATTAATTTTTAAGCATTGCGAGGCTGCAGCAAAAGCAGAGCGCTCGTTTTGCTACTTCAGAATGTGGAATGTGGGGAGAAAGAACATCTTTGAAGATCCCATGCTGTTGTAATTAGAGGAGATGTGTAGGTTGTGTTCCCAGCACCCAACTCCCAGCCCCCAGCCGCTGGCCCGCTCAGGCGCTCGTTGCTTGCTTATGCCCGAAATAACCACATGACAATTATATTCATTTAAACAGCAGCCTTTTCTTGGCTAGCTCTCACATTTAAACTAACCCATTATAAAAGTCTGTATGTCACCACGAGGTGGGTGACTTACCGGACGGTCCTACGATACCTCCATCTGCGGTGGGGGCCTCATGGCAACTGATTCTCTCACTTCCTTTCTTCCCAGAACTTCTGTTCTGTCTACTCCACCCACCTAAGGGCTGACCTATCTTATAAGCCAGGCAGAGTCTTTATTCAGCCAATGAGAGTAATACAAAATACAGGAGACCACTCCCACATCACCATGCTGCTGTAATGAAGACATTAAATATGACCAAACAGGGAGCTATTAGGGAAAGGGAAGTACACCAAGAGAATAGTTCTTACTTATAATTCTTTTTAGTGTAACTAACGTCGAGATAAGGACTGCGCATGCTCTGTACAGTGCAAGTCCGAGCACCCTGACAGCAGGCCTCCCTTGCAAAGTAAGTCAGGCTTTGACCGCAACATCTTCATCATAAAGTCTCTAATTACAATTGACTTATAAACCGTATGCTTTTTTTTCCTGGAATTTTATTTTGTGAGAACAATAATATTTGTGTTATTTCAGACAACCATCTTTCAGGGAAAATAGCATTTTCTTACTTATTATTTAACCAAAACAGTTTTTCAGTGCATGTCTAAATTTGAAAGACTTAAATTACACCTATTCCTGGCAAGATTAATGAAAGGAAAATTCTAATTTACTTGTAGCAATGTGCACAACGTGTTCTGGAAATGAACACCTATGTAAAAAAAAAAATACACCTTAAAGAGAATTAGTAGCAGAGCAGTTCCTGGCTAACTCATTAACCCCAAATTCCCAGTGAACCTTAAAACAAACTCAAGAAGAAACCATAATTAATATAAAAACATGAATGCTGTCATAACAAAATGCCAGACGTAGAATTAACCTAAGAAGACTCAACTTAAAATTCCTATTCATGGTGATGTAAGCACCAGGTTCTAGTGAGCTAGTTCCAGAATCATACTTGCAAGTCTTCCCAGAATCATACTTGCAAGTCTTCACCGAAGCCAGGAGGAACTCAGGAGGTGAGAAGACGAATGGAAGAAGAGAGCTTGTGTGCTCCCTAAAATTCAAGCAACAACGAAACCCAAGAGGAAAAGAATCTCCCTGCTATGTGACCTTGGGTGCGGAGGCAGGGGTGTGTGCTGCTAGTTCAAAGCGCTGACTTCCAGAGTGAGGAGACTTCCTGGATAAGGCGGAAGGAGCCCTGCCATCCTGGGAAAGTAATGCTTCAGGCAGAAGTGTGACAAGAGAGGGATAACGAGACTCGTGAAGGCAAAAGGAGACTGCGTCATCAATGAAATAAACTACAATGTGGCATTACTATACTTCTATACAAAAGAGCATATGTAACTTGTAATTTAAGAATAAATACATTTTTAAATGGACTCTAATATGGAAACCTATACACGATTTGATTCTCTACCAGTGCCCCTCCCCCTCCAGCCCAACAACAAAAATTGTTCAGGATAAAAACCGTATTTTATTCCACTGACAGATGAGAGGGTTCTCGAATGTATCTGACAAATCCTCCACATCACTGGCCCCACCACAGAAGTGCAAACGGATTCTTATCAAGAGGAGCCAGAAGGAGTGTCAGAGTCCGGCGGCTGAGGAAAGTTGGTCTGGAAGCAAACAGTGAGCAAACTGAAGGGAAATGTAAGGCAACACTCCAACCTGAACGGAAGATCCTTAAGCAGCGCACACTTTTTGGAGCTCCCCACCCTGAGTCTGAAATGTAACACACACACAAAGAGAAAGCACCTAGGACATGAAAAGAGGGGAAATCAAAAGGGGCAAGAAATGGGTTGACTGCAGCCAGGAAATGCGGAAGACAAAGAGGAGATTCATATACAAAATAGACTAAATTGCAAGGTGCGGGGGGGGGGGGGGGCAGGGGAGACCGAACTTGAATGATGGCATAATAAGGGGAGTCAGAACAGCACAGCAAAGTAACCAAGAGACTGAAAATTATCTTATCAAAACTATTAGATTTCACAGAAAGCCGAAAGAACCTTTACATTTTTGAAGTCATAGAGAAACAGCTTTAAACATGGAATTGCCCAAGAAACCTTGTGCCCATGATCCTGTCTGGGACATGTGCTCAAAAGATGACATTTATCTGAAAAAGAAGATTAACAGTGCAACTTCAGCGATGAGGATCTTTTAAGTATATTGTGGCTGTGACACAGGCTAAAAAGGTGTCTTGCACGGAAGAATGAAACGTTATGCATATATTCCCTAGGGCCTGTGTTGTAAGTTTAAACAAAGTAGAAATAAAACAAACTTTGAGTAGAGCATATCAATCGTAGCAATATATATAAATGGGCTTAATTCAACCATTAAGTTTTTTGTTTTTAACTAAAATCAAAACAAAACCAAGGTCCAACTCTATACTGTCTTTTGAAGCCCAAGTCAAAACCAAAATGAATTGGAGACGGTAAGTACAGAGGAAGATGAAGCTTTGCAGTAATAAAAGTGAGCCGAGAGAAAGAGATGACGGGCAATGAATTTCCAAAAGCAAATTCCGTGTAGCAAACAAGGTAATTTTCATCGCTTCTGAGCCTTTTGCCTAAGATCAAGTGTGAAGATCACTTTTTAATTGCAGAAGACACAATTCACAATTAAGAATGATTGTTATAGATTTCTGTCCTCCAAAACAACACGACACATTTCCAAGTCAAATTATAACAGCTATAAGTATATAAAGATAAAAGCAATTGAATAATAGAAAGTGACTTTTGTGCAAATTAATAGGCAAAGGGAATGTGCTAATTAGGGCTCACCAGAGGAGTGGGCCTAATGAATGAATAAACAATTATAAGGAAGCATTAATCGGAGTGACCTGGATAATAGTCATCTGCAGTCTGGAGAGCCAGGGACTTGCAGGGTTACTCTGTCCAATAATCCAGAAGCCTTAACACAAAAGGACCAGAGATGCAGCCCCAGTCAAAGCTGAAGGAAGGTGTGGAAGCTTCCTTAACTCATTGGTGTGTATGTTTAAAGGCTGAAGGATCTAGAGGCAATGACAACAGTAAAACAAATGTCTGGCTCAGGAAAACCCACTGCTCCCATGAGTGCAAGCTTCCGTGTCTTTCATCCAGGTGCCTAGCTCACTGAATGGTATCTTCACTTTGAGAATGTCTCTTCTCCATATATAAGATAGTTGTGTAATACTAATGCACCAGAAGAAAGAACAAGATGAACGAGAAAAAAAGGGCACGAAAGAACCAACCGCTAGAAAGACAACAGATTCAATTAGATCCAAAATCTTCTCCCCTCTGGTTTGTGAAGGAATTAACAACTAAGCTTAATCACACATTCACTTTTAGTAGGAAAGGATAAAGTAA
Organism: Dicrostonyx torquatus; assembly: GCA_028555095.1. Lineage (NCBI taxonomy): Eukaryota > Metazoa > Chordata > Mammalia > Rodentia > Cricetidae > Dicrostonyx > Dicrostonyx torquatus. The sequence continues at coordinate 904,165 of JAQHUG010000154.1, read as the reverse complement.
AAGGTTATGCATTCACAGTTGGGAACGGGCAGTCCTGAAAGAAGAACAAATTTTAAAACACATGATACAAATTCCATAGTCCTTTATGCAAATAAACTTGAAAAGCTAGACAAACTGTTTCCTTTTGCACAGAAATGTCCAGCTTACAGAGATGGAAGGCTTGAGTGCGCACGTTTCCGTGGCAGCACTGAAGAAAGTTTCCAAGGATCAGCTGTACTATGGAGTAGCAGACCCGGATCATCTATTGTGGAAGGTGTCAACGGAAGAAGGGGCGGGAGGAATTCTATTGTGCTTGCGAAACTGGAGTGGGGGGTGTGTTGTTAAAATATTTCTTAAATTGTTTCAGAAAATCAAGACTAAAAGAAACATATTTAATACTTCCCTGAAGGAGATACAACATTGGAATTTAAACCTGATAGGGAAAGAAATTCCGCAGCCACTATCCCATAAAACAAGGTGTCTAAAATCCAGACAAGATTTTAACAAATAGAATCTACTACTATGTAGAAAACCCACCCTTTGATAAAGTAGGCTTTAATGGGGAGGTTCAAGCAATTAGGACATTGGAAGTTAGAAAATGTAAAATGTATGTTTATTAAATATTCTAAGAAAAAATCATGTCCTCTAGAAATAGTAATAAAAACTTTTCTATATAATTGACCGCTTTTCTCAATTAAAGATACAAAAATATGAATTTGTGATTAATTTAACACAAAGTAAGTTATGTATTCCTAAACTCAGTGTCATGCTTGATGAAAAAACGTTGAAGAAATTGCTGCTAATGCCAAGAAGAAAGCAAAAGCATCTGCTGCTTCTCACTAGTTCTCTGTACTGGAAGCATAGGCTACTACAATCGTGAGAGAAATAGATTAGAGACCCCCCTTAGACAATTCAACAGAAATGCTAACCTGTTTTCTACTATATGATCTTATGTGTGCAATGCCCTTGAACCAAAGGCAAAGCTAATTCAAACTGAAAGACATGACAGCAGACACAAAGAAAATATATTTAATGAAGATATGCAAAAATGCTAAGTCTTTATCAGAAAAATACCAGAAGGTGCCTTAAATATACAAAAATTGGCTTGAACGAAATGAAAGCTGTACCGTGCTTGTAGATAGAATGACTGCATGCTAGGAAAAACATGTCAATGCTATCAAAGCTAGTTTGGATAGGTAGATAGATAGATAGATAGATAGATAGATAGATAGATAGATAGATAGATAGATAGATAGACAGATAGACAGACAGATAGATAGATAGACAGACAGATAGATAGACAGACAGGCAGGCAGACAGACAGATATATAGGTAGATAGGTGATAGATAGATAGGTAGATAGATAGATAATGCCAGTTTCTGCATAAATCTCTGCTTTTCTCCCAAATAGATTTTCTCCCAGCTAATGAATGCCTACATTCAAGCAGTTTTAGCATGAGTCCTGTAAGACAAGACCAACCTGACGTACGTTCATAGTGATAAGAGAAATAGTCTTCCTGAACAGTAAGAAAACTTCACATCAGAGAGTAGGCACCCAGCCTGTGATTGGCCAGATTTTCATAGCAGAAATGAGAGTAGGGTGGAAACCTGGGCTTCCTCCCCTTGTAGGGAATGGTAACCCCACTTCCTTGCAAAGCATGTCCCCCTAACATCGGTTTTGGTTCATTGCTCTCATATCTGAAGAGCCAGGAGTGAGGCATGGGTGGGACAGACATAATGATGATAGTCGTCACAGTGGGTAGCGAAGGCCTCACTAGGCTGAAGACCTCTAAGGAATATAACAGAGTTGTTCGAAGTGATAGGTGGAGTCTGAAGCGGGCAGAAGAATGGTGGCACGGGGCTCCTTTATCATTTGCTGCTACTGCAACCAATCAGATTAGAAACTCTCCTGCTGTGCAGCTCATGAGAGGATGGACATGGATACTGCTTCTCAGTTCCAGTCATCAAGGACATGAAATAATTTCTGGTCCTTTTTTTTTATGTGCCTAAAAGAAATAAGATCTCTATGAAAAATCAGTAATCTCTGCTTCTTTTCCTTCACTTGCCCATTTTGAGTAGACTCTTCTCTGCTCCTTTCAGATGTCTTTGGAGATGCCCAATATGACCAGAAGAACTTCTTAGTGTGTCTTTAGATTGTTTTGGATTGTGTCAAGATTATAGGCCTACTTGAAAATAGCGGTAGGTTAGTCATCTCTTGCTGAAGAGCCAACTACCCCCAAGGTTAGAGACTTAAAACAACAAACACTTGCTCAGAATGTCAGAGTCAGGAATGCAAAAGCAGCTTAACCGGGAGGCTGTGATTTAAGGTCTCTCAGGAAGCTGCAGTTGGGATTTGTGTGAGCTACAAGGGCTCCGGAGGACAGGCTTGCAAGATGGCTCACTCATGTGCCTGTTGACCCAATGCCAGATGCCTCAGCTGCTCTGCCTTAGAAAGCAGGTCTGTTTGATCTTCTCCTGGCACTGTAGCAGGTTGTCATCAGAACAAGTCATCCGAGAGGAAGAGGACAGAAGATGTAGGTTTCTCGAGGTTGTTCCCCATCATTTTACCTTAATATATTTGCTATAAGTAAGTCACTACACATAGTTTATTCCTAGGAAGAGAGTTAAACTAACTAAAATTTAAAAAAAGAAAAACTCCTTTTTGTTTTTTTAGCTGCCAGTGTAGTTGGGATTGAATCCAAGAGCTAGACCTGAAACCCAGACCCAAACTCTATTGCCTAAAGGAAAGCATATTAAATAATTAGTGGACACATTTTAGAACCACTTATTACAAGTAGGATAGCAGATGGAAGTCTGAATGGTCTAAAGTTATAGTCTCTTGTGTTCAGGTGGAATTGATACAGCATAGTAGAGTAGGCGGGGTAACCTTGGTCTCACACGGACTCAAACATGGGTCCTGGCCAAGGCCAACTTTATGAAGACATGGCCAGTGCTGGGTCATGGATGCCACACTGAGGAAGGTTCCCTGTTTGCTTTAATGCTGTGCTGATGCCAACTCCAAATCGAAAATTTTAGTAATTCTTACTATTTTGCTTTAGTAATTCTTACTATTTTGTTTCATGTATGCAGTCTGATGGAAACACAGAGTGTCATGAGCAGAGGAGACAAGGCACAAACCTTTCTCCATTGCTATTCTTGGATGTTTCATTTGCATATATGATTTTTGGGCGATCCCATAGGCGCAGGATTCTGACAGACCCACAAAAACTCATAGTCAAGTACACGCACGTGTGTTGTGTCTACGGCTGAACAGTCCCAAGGGCCTAGATTTTCTACCCAAACCAGAAGTTGCTTTCCCTGTACAGAGTTGGCAACAGCATTCCGAGGAACCGGAATGGTAGAAACCCTATCACAGGCCTCATTACTCATAATCCTTCCTGTGTTAGACGACCCCCTCTACCAAAAGTGATGGCGTGGACAGGAAGCTAGAGACTACTCCTCTGCAATTCCGCTTCACAGGAGTCCTGCTTTGCTCATCAGGAAGTCAAACAGAAGCTGTTTATAGAATGTACACACATTAAATTGAACTAAAATGTTTTGCTAACAATGACATACATGCTTGTGTACATCTTAGGAAGTATAAGTTGTGACATCTTAATGGCTCCTGATAAGAGTGAAATGCTCTCACTATTTCTGTCATTGTATAGTAACCACTGCATAGTATAGTTTTCTTTTGATACAGAGAACTGCTTCCAGGACATCTTCGTGGGTACCAAACACAGTGGACGCTCAATTCCCTTACATAGAATCATCTAGTATCTGCAAGGAGGTTGTACGGTTCTCCCATGCACTTTAAATACATGCTGGAATCATTGTGACATAATACAATGTAAATACACTTAAGTAATTATCAGACAGGATTTTAGGGGATTATGATGAAGAAAATCTGGACATATGTAGGACAAACACTTTTTTCTTCAAGAATATTTGCAATTTATAGTTGGCTGAATCCAGAGATGCAAAGCCAGCAGATATGGAGGACCAAGCATATTAAGCAAAATGGTGAAATCAATACCAATAGTCTTTGTGTTGATTTTTAAAACTTAGAACAGCATTAAACACCAGAAATAAGATAGAATAAAAATAAACATACTCTAATAAGACATGAAAGATCCGGGAAAAGAGTTCTATATTTGATGACTTTCAGCCACAGGCTTGCCATGTTTTCTGAGGAAAAGGTTCTATGGCAGTGTGAATGTAACTTGCCCCCATCTCATAGGGAGTGGCACTCTTAGGAGGTGTGGCTTCACTGGAATGGGTATGGCCTTGTTGGAGGAAGTGTGTCATTGTGGGGGTGGGCTCTGAGGCTTCCAATGTTTAGGATCCCATCCCGTGTCTCAGTCTACTTTCTGTGGGTAGCCAGCACATCGGCCTGCACACCACTATGCTACCCACCATGATGATAATGGATTGAACCTCTGAAACTCCTTTTAAGAGTTGCCATGGTCATGGTGTCTCTCCATAGCAATAAAAACCCTAAGACAGGTTCTACATTCACATTTTCCCACAAAGACTGGAGGACATGAAAATAAAGACCTGGCTCACCCTATCACTAGATTCTCCATAAAGACTCTCCAAATGATCAACTTCCTTAAACTTCAGTGTCCTCTTCTTTAAATGGAGATCTTAGCAGCGTGAAGCTTACATGTAGTGGTTAACTTAGGAGAATACAATGACGCTTATAAGATGTACAGCATCCTTCTGCCTGGCAACAAACTACTACAATAGTGATTTGCTAAGCTCTGTGCTGAAGAGGAAGGATGTAAGGGAGGAATAGAGCAGAAGATGTGACCCAGACCCCAGATCAAACGGTGTCTTAGTCTGAGCCACTGCATGGTGCGTGTTGAATTTAACATACCTCAAGAAAGGGGACACTCCTACCTAGTCTCAGACTGAGCTATACCTCCAATGACTCATTGTTTGAAGTTTGTGATCTGTTGTCACTATTTCTCCAACTGAAGCCTTCTCTTTTCCACGTAAGGAAGCCCCTAGAAAGGAGAAGTTCCTTCCATGCCGTGTCCTTGGAGTTTCACTGACTACTTCAGATTCTCACATATCATTATTAATTCTCTTTGTGCATTTGACGAGGTGGGGGATGTGAGCCACCCATAGATGTCCTTTCTGGACCCCAACAGTGCAACCCCCAGCCTTAACAAGGACATTCTGCCCATTCCTTATCTTCCAGAGAACACTGTTTCCCACACCTCCCAGAGATATTGGAGCGGGAGAAAAACACTGTGAGCCCAGATAATTAGAAAAGGTTTAACTACAGTCTACTGCTGTAATATGGTGTAAATGCCTTCTTAGAAACCTGTCATAATCAAAGATCATACTGTGAAAACATCATTTTTATGGGAAAGTGCAAGTTCTGGGCAAGAAAATTTTCAATTAGAGAGCTCCCTCTTTTTCCTTAAAAATAAGTATGAAAATCAAATTAGCTTTATGAGTTTATTTTGTTATGGCTAAACTAAACTGAGTGTAACAACTTGGTTATCAAGTGACCACAGCAAATCTAAATATTGCTGAGAAAATTTTCATGGGAGTAACAAAACACCAACTCTGAAAACGCCTAGGTAGATGTTAGAGCTGTCCTCAGCCGCTAATGCTAAACACAAATCTAATCTGTCAAACGAATAGCAGGCACCCAGACAAAGCAATTATGGATTTCTAGAATGTCTTTGAAGTGCTCTCCCCTCCGTGTATGCCCATGTGTCATGTTATCCATCAGTTGTGGGTGCCTTGTGGCCCACAATGATGGGCATCATGCCAAGGACATTTATCAGAGACCGTTGGAAACACGGAACTGCTAGAGCAGAATCCTGTAGACTGTGTGCCTTGTAATCAACAGAAGTTCAAGTTCAAACAGTTGAGGAGTCTAAGACCAAGGCTTCTTCTTATGTCCTCCCAAACAGAAAACGGGGAGGGGAAGATCCCCTTCGCCGAGGTACTTTCTCCCAAATGCCCACACACCACACTGGGCTCTAGGATTCAATATCAGAATTTCAGGGGCTTGCAAGGATTCAGGTACACGTACTGAAGTCACATGACTTTGGATGGCAATAGAAAAAACTGAATTATAAAAGGAGGTCAACTTAGAGCACAAGGTTCAAAGCCTGGGCTGGTGGCACGGGTCTATAGTCCCATGTCCCTAAGAGGCTAAGGCAAAAGGATCAAGATTTCAAAGTTGTCTGGGTTACAGTGTAAGTTCTAGGACAGCTGTAGGTAAGGGCATAGAAAGGTTTTTAAATAGGCCGGAGACTACTCATGGTTTTTAATAACAGTTTTCAAAACCAGTGGCTTTGCGTGTGACCCCAGTATTGGAGCCGTGAAAGAGTACTCTGACATGCCCATGCAGTAGGAAAATAAGATCCGTGGTCAAGATGCCTCTCAGGTCTCCTAAGATTTTTAAATCCATGAAGAAGGTGGTGACAGGAATTTCCAGAATCCCCTCTCCAGTTTATTTATCCTGCCAGACACTAACAATGTAACAAATGATATTTCACGAGAATGGGCAGTGATTCCTATGGGTTAGACTACTTGGAGGGAAAATGCCAGTTACTTTCTTTCTTGGTCTAACAGCGCATGCTGGAAAGGGGGAAATGCCATCTTGATGATGAGCAAACAAAATTATCTTGGTGATGAAACCTTGTGGGGGCAGGGTGTCCATCTTCATAGAAAACGTTTCTAGTCTGCCTGAGCACCTGTTTTAGAGGAACACAGATTTCTAGGATGCTGGGTGACCCAGGGTAGCCAGGCTGAAGGGAACAGTTCAGAAACCCATGTGCAGGCCTAGGAAGGGCAAGGGCCCAGGATTGCCTCATGTTTTCCGACTGACAATGCTACTGAGAGATTCTTTTTTTTTTTTATGGGCCAAAGAGAATAAGATTAACCAGGAGACAGAGCCTAGACCCTTCTTATTCTCTTGGAACAAATGAAGAAGAAACCACAAAGGCACTGTGGGCAAGGAACAGCGGAAGGAGGCAGGTGTGCAGACAGGAGGCTGCTCCCTGCTCTTGGTTAGAACAAGGCCCTGTTCGTGTTCAGGCTTATCTCAGAAGCATGTCTCAAACCAGTCCCTGGAGATGACGAGCCTTGTTCTTCCTCCCTTTCCCATCTCCAAATCAGTTCTTTGCACTTATTCTCCAGCACAGTGAACAGGGAAAGATGGGTCCAGGAGCTAGGCAGGAAACAAGGAGGGGAGACACTTTGTAGCACATTCTTGTAACAGACATTTTCTGAGCCGCTTTATCAATCTGTATTTTTTTTTTTAATGTAGTGCTCACAATTGGGAGGACCTGATTTTAGTGCATGGTTGTTACACAAAAGGGCTAATGACTGTGGGCAAGTCACCTAACTTCTGTTACAGAGGAGTATAAAATGTGTCTAAAATGGACCCCTGCAGTTTCCGCACCTACTCAGACATGTTGTGAGACTCAAAGGCTAAGGCTCAGAAATGCCGGATGAAGTCTGCAAAGCCTAGCCTGGAAAAGGGACCACGATTTACCCAAGAAACAGCTTCGCAAGACACAAGTGTCCAAGTCTTTTCCTACGCAAGAGATGAATTTTTTTTTTCTTTTACTTCCAGCATGTGTTCGGATTCCATTCTGACGTCACCTGGAAATTATTCTCAATGATCTATCTGAGCACAGCTTCGGCAAAGGACAGGAAGACAAACCTCCTTTCCCACCCATTCTCTTCATTTGCAATTTAGCTTTTAAACTAAGACCCTCAAGCTCCATCAATGAGTGGAGAAAGGAAGCTCAGCAGCTTCACATCTCTACCATCGGGGTTGTCAGAAGGAGGAAGTACCAACTGGTAACGGGTACAAGCACAAGTGTAGGGTGAAGGAGAGTACCTTTAGGAGGGAGGCTATTCCTGACCATGATGTTAGGATGCCGAAGGACATCTTTTTGAAAGTGTCGGACTTTTGGTAATGCCAAAACATCCCAAAGAGGAAGACCTTAGAGAAAGTATGGGAAGCTCACAGGAAGAAATTGGTGTGTTGGATAGGTGTGCCCATGTGTGCAAGTGCGCATGGAGACCAGAAGACAACCTTGGTCCTCTCCAGGTACCTTCTCTGATTTTTGTTGTGGTGACAGTGGTCATTTTGCGTCAGGGTCTCTCTCTCTCTCTCATTGGGCTGGGACTCGCTGAGCAAACTTAAATGATTGACCTGCGCCACAGGGATCTGGCTGTCCTTGCCTTCCTAGTGTTGTGTGTGTGTGTGTGTGTGTGTGTGTGTGTGTGTGTGTGTGTTCTGGGATCCAATCCTCAGGATTATTAGGCAAGTACTTCACTGATTGAGCCATCTTCCCAGCTCAGGAAGTATTTTAAGAAAGCGAAAACACCAAGTCACTTATCACCTGCTGTGTGCCAGAAGCTACATACACGTTAATTCACGTATCCATGACCTCATTTCCCTGTCTGTGTCTGGTCTCCTTGCTGCTGGTGTGGCTACCACTGGGGAGGGGACAGCCCTGGGTGGTTATGTTCCTGTAGCACAAACCCTTCAGGAATCCAGACAGTACCCACCCATCGACTGCTAGAATTAAAAAATCTGGGGCAGGATGTGAGTTGACACAGTGAAGGCAAGACAGATGGAGTTTAGGGTGGTGGTGGTGGTAGAATTGCGTCTCTTAGGAGAAATTACCAAGTAACACTCAGACTCTTACATTTTCTCCCTGTACCCTTTGCTCCCTCCTTCCCCACCTCGCATCTCTAGTGAGCTTCTGACAGCATTGGGCTCAACCAAGAATCAGGACGTTCTGTCAGAATGGTAAAAGCTGAGAGAAGCTTGGAATCAAGTGCAGTCCCCTGCTTGCTAGCTGTGTGGCCTTTCTCTGTCCCTTAACCCTCAGACCTGTTCGTCTACTAAACAGAACATCTGTACCTACTACGTGCTTCATAAAATTAAGGCCTGCTTCTAATGGTATTCACTTCAACGGGACCCTTTTTATTCCTTTAGTACTAGTAACCCAGGTGTCATCTCCTGGCTGCCATCACTTTCGCCAGGACAAGCATTTATTAAAACTGGTTGCTGTTGTGTCAGTCACTGAGACCTTGAAGGTGAAACGGTTATGTCTGCTTAACCCCAAAGAGAAAACAACCTATAGCAAATACATATAGCGATGCCCAGACCTCAGGGAGTCATTCTCGCTCCAGTCCTCCGTGTGCAGTGTGTCTAGGGGTGCAAGGAAAGACTCTGGTAGACTATTGGGGTGGCAGCTGGTGTTAAGGGAGATGAGTTAAGCCAGGGGCCCTGCAGAGGTCACCACTGCTGGGCCTCCTGAGATGGACGTGGTTCTCAAATTCTGTTGCAGCTAATGAGGCCAAGGATTTGAGGGAGATCTCAGAGGCCTTTTAGATACAGGGAAGCAGACAGAGCTAGTGGATCTTCAGTCCCATTTCTGGATTTTTTTTTTTTTGCCCAAAGCAACTTTGAGTATATCTGCTTAATATGTCTGAATTCTGAACTGGATGAAAGACAAGATCAAACTGTTGAAACCCACTGAAAACCATTGTGTTAAATGATTCTAAAATCTTTCAAGATGTCATCCTTCTCCCCGACATTTGCCAGAGCAGAGATACCTGGAATGGAATGCAAACATTCTTAGCTTTATGGTCACCCACACTCAGTCACAGGCTCCATCATGTCCATGCCTCCCTCTGCAGAGCCCCTCACTCCCAGCCGGCTCCTCATGCCATGTTCCCACCGTGTCTTTACTTCCTGATCCTTCACACCAACGGTTCATGCTCGCCAATGCAGACATTGCAGAAGAGGTCGTTCAAGCCAGAGAAAAGCTTACCCTGTTGGGATGATGAGAGAGACCAGCTCTCTGTCTGCTGAGGAGCCGATTGCAAACACGAGGGGTCAGGCTACTGTTGTCTTTATTTACTCTGAACCCCGTTTCATTAGCCGAAGTCTTGACCTCCACGTTGCAGGTCAGGCTGCCAGAAATTTTCAAAATGAAGCCTCTGGGTTAACTTGGGTGTGTTTTTCTGTACAGCAAAATTCCCAGGGTCTGGAAGGAGACACTCCCACTAAAAAATAGGGACTGGCATGAATTTTCTTGCTGTGTGAGAACCACTTCTAGATTAGACGGTGTTCTACATCG
>JAQHUG010000154.1:882528-892670 GCA_028555095.1 Dicrostonyx torquatus | reverse complement strand
GGGCCTTGGGCTTCCCATAGGGCAGGGTATCCTGCCCCATCTTAAGGAAGCAGGGGGAGGGTGGTGGGGTATTGGGGGAGCGGGAGGGCCGGGAACAAGGGGAGTAAATGTAAATTTTTCTTTCAACAATAAAAGAAAAGAAAGAGCCAGGGAAAAATTGAAAAGGAAAAAAATATTTATTCAGCACCAGCACTGCCCCAGTGCTTTATGACAAAGGGAAAAGCCCTTTGTCTCTCAAAGTGCAAGAAGAGGAGACATGACAAAGGGGGGAAGAGAAAGAGAGCAAGAGGGAAATATAGAAAATGAAAACGCAGCATCAGATACAGTAAGTGAATTCCAATGAATCTCCTCAAAATAGCAGCCTGGGGCACAATTCTGGCTTTAGAACTTTTAAATAATTTTGGGTCATAACCTTGAAATAGAATGTAAGACCTGTTCTTAGCCCTGGCTTTAGAATCAGCTGACCAACTGATTTAACCACTGTATACATGTTCCAAGTGTTTCCATCCAAAATAGACCTGTTGTGTCATATGTCATGGTCACATGTTAAGGAAAACACTCATCTTTCTGAGAAAGGGGCCAGAGGCAACGACATGAAACAATTATGCGGCAAACTTTTCTAATTTTAATGGCCTGGTTTTCATTAAGCAAATGTCAAAACCCAATTTATACATTTATTCATCCATCTCCGTGAGTAGAATGGGCTGACATTAAAATTTTATTGTGTTCCACATGTTTATGAGAAAGGATCTTAACTCAGAATCTGAAATCTCCTTCTTTGTTGTGCAGCCTGGACTTCTGGTCTGTAATCTGCCTGGCTGGAAAGATGTTTGGTGTGCCTTTTCCAAAAGCACAAAGCCAGGTGCAGCATCCAAGCAAGAGGTGTGGAGCCTTCATCACAAAGAAACAAATGAAGCAAAGCTCTGCAGCGCATCTTCTTTACCCCGGGTTAACTTCTACTCAACCCCCTGAAGCCTATAGAGAGGACACCCCTGAGTTCAGTTGCCCTGTATACTGATGGCGCTGCATTTGCCCTGTATACTGATGGCGCTGCATTTGCCCTGTATACTGATGGGGCTGCATTTGCCCTGTATACTGATGGCGCTGCATTTGCCCTGTATACTGATGGTGCTGCATTTGCCCTGTATACTGATGGTGCTGCATTTGCCCTGTATACTGATGGTGCTGCATTCTGTTAGGTCAGTCCCACTGTTTATTAAGATCAGGGTATCTCTCATCGTGAACTGTGAAAATGGGCCAGTAAGCGCTTAATTCCTACAGGTTTGTAGCTGAAGGCTGGTACAAAGATCCCTGTGGTATATAACGATGGCTGATTTCCAGGCCAACTTGACATCCCCACTCTTCAGAGTCCCACACTGAGATCCAGACCCGAGAATTCAATAGAGACCCTCAGAATGAACGCTTCTGCGATGGAACTGGAGAGCATCTTGGATCTAAAATTGAGTAAATGGGACAGCTTATACTTTCTCTCGAGTTGAGGCCTTAAGCTGAGTCTGACTGGTTCCCTAGCCAGCCATTAAGGAAACTGCAGTTTTACTGTACCCAAGGCAGGAGATTCCTGGGCTGGAATGGGGTGGATGCTAAAGCCTGTGCTGCGTTCTGATCTTTCGCTTTGCTGACAGCAGTAAGAAGGAACCTGAAATAATGATGAGCCTCCTGCCTCCGGATCCCCGCTTTGGGAGGAGTAGAGGAGCAGGAAGTGAAGGGCAGAGGATTTTCCCTAGCAGGCCTGTCAGGGTAGAAGGTGTTCTTCTAGTTGGGAGCAGTGTGGAGAGAAGGGGGCTTCACTGGGGCTGCACCCCCTGACCTCAGGGGCACAGAGCATAGGCCCCAGGCATTCACTGCCTGTATTCCAACTCTTCTTCCATCACCCGTTGGGTGACCTTGGAAAGGTTTGTGTAGATTTTCTGTAAGCTTCATTTTCTTCCAACAGAACTAGGGATAATCATAATTGTGGTGGGCTATAATGTTTAAATGAAGACTTAAAAAAGTCATGGATTCAAGTCTTGAGCACACTTCCTGGACAGCAAGATAGCTGTCTATTCACTATTGGTTGAGAGAAGGTTGAGCTTTATGTTTTTAGCTCAATCATTATCGGAAACAATGTTTATTTCTTACATATGCCAGTGTTGTCAACATATTCTGATTTTTTATCGATACTTAATGAAAATGAAGTGCATTTATTTCACCTGTATCTTCAGATGAATTTGGATGTGTGCATAGGACTGATGTCTGAAGGAAGATTTTTTTTTTCAGTTTTTACCCATTCATACACTTCTTGCTTTACACGCATATGTCAAAGCTCCTGTGATTGACAAAGCTAGAAGGAATCCTATCTGTGAAAACAGAATAGTGTGGGAAAAGATGAGTGTGTGATGGGCTCACCAAACACCAAGTGCCCATTGAAAGGAACCTGGGAGAATCCTCTAAGCATATACACCTAGTGAATACTGCTCACTTGTAACTGGACCATGCTCACCCACAGAGCTGAGGAGATAAGTGCCAAAGAAAGATGTCATGATGCAAATCTTAGAAACATCCCCACCATAACGAGTGAGCGAAGCCAAAAAGCAATGAACACATTGCACATGCCGTTCATGTTCTTCTTTTCTGTGTTCACCATCAGCCCGGAGCTCACCAGCACTCCCTCCATCCTCCATCCTTCCTGGATCCACCTCAGACTGGAACTGGAGCAAGTTCACAGCTGACTGCCACTGGAAGGAAGACACTGACTTCTCTGTGGGCTGCTGTCTTGATGTCCCCTACCTGGCATCCATGGGACCAGTTTAGAGAGGGCTAATGAACTGGATGGAAAAGGGACCAGAATTTTTGAACGACCCTGAAGGGCAGATGATGAGAATTTAAGTGAATAAACACACGCTCATTCACACACACATGCTCATTCACACACACACGCACACACTCACACACACACACACACACACACACACATAAATAAATAAATAAGTAAATAAATAAGAAAAAGTCATACATTTTTAAAAATCAAAATAAGTGAAGAAAAAGAAATAGTAAGAGAAAAGGAATAAGAAGAGAAAGTACTTTTTATTCTGCTTTAGAGTTCTGCCCTTTGAAGAATATAATTAATTGTTAACTAAGTCAATTCAAGGGAAGCTTCCAATCTCTGGCCTCACCACTGGTCTTTCCACTCTGTGTGTGCTGTTAAGAAAGACAGGATTAGCATCTCATCAATTTAACTCCATCCTGCTTGTTCTGGTTCTACCAGCCCATGGACACTCCTACAGTGTATGGGGGGACAATTTTTCTCTCTACTTGTGTAAAAGGTAAGAACTGAAACACAGATAATAGGGGAAAAGACTGCTTCCCTTCGAGCTTAGAGGACCGAAGGACCTGAGTCCTTCATGTAAGCTCAGGGTCTTAGCCCAACAGGCTCCTTTGGCAGTTGGAAGCAAGTGTCTCCCACTGCCACCCCTTCAGTGCCTAATTTCCACCACACACTGCTACTGAGTCAGGATAATGATGAGGGCTTGGGTTTGTCTCTGGTTCAACCCTACCTCCCCTTCAAGCGATGAGCCTCCCTTTCAGCCTGTCCTGGACACTTTGAATGCCTGATCCTGGTTCTCCTTGGTGCCCACCCTGCAGGGGCAGCTCTTTTCTCATTGCCACTGGGATTTGCAACAGGGTAAGGGCTGTAGGGATCAAATTCCTGCAGACAGGCACCCCAGCGCGTTGCTTTGCTCAGGGAGGCTTCCAGGACCAGCTGGCTCAGTTTCAGGACTGTGCTAGCTACACTCCATCTGACCCATGTGTAAGATGAGCACAAGAATTACAATTCACAGTGGGCAGTGGAGAGTTAATGAATCTGCGTTTGGCATGAGGTCAGTGCCCCTATCAGTTCTTCATGGTACTCCATTTCCATGAGGGCTTGCTCTCTGATAATTCCTTCCAATCTCTTTGCTCCTACCTCCAGCAAAGCCCAAAGTGCTGCATAATAAGAGAGTCAGGTAACAAGAATTGCCTTCTGAGACATGACTCTTGCCATTGTTATCTGACCTAGGCAAGGCAGTGATGGAGAGGCAAATACTCCCAGACTTGTGTACTCTGCCAGGCACGAGCTATCTGATACACAGAAGTCTTCAGCTCAGCCTATAGAGTCGTCTCTCATCACCTCCCTCAATCTGATCACTGTCTCCCCTACCAGAAAGGAATGCTGCCCCACCTTGTCTTTTCACAGGCCCAGTAGATGGATGTTACAATCCATCCCCTGAGCAAGGCAGGTGAACGTCACTTGAGCCCACCTGTGGCGGGTGACAGTGTCCCCGTGAAGAAAGGGACTAAGAGAGGAGCAGAAGTTTACAGCAGGACAAAGACCCCGAGGAAACCGAAATCCAGCAAAAAGGAAGATGAGGAACATGGCACGGACACATTACTGTTTCTTTGGTCTAGAGGTCCTAGGCTGGAGGCTGAAGGCACCTTTCTTCTTGGATGAGTCTCTGCTGTTTTGATGCTAAATGAAGCATGGGGGAGGGGGAGAGAAAAGGAATGAGCTGAGGAAGTCATGCACATGCTTTCCATGGTGTCCCCCCTGAGTCAGGGCTCCTTCAAGCTAATTAAGAAGTATTGCACATTATTATTTTTATTGTATGTGCATGCACATGTGCAGGTGTGCAACATGATGTATATGCATGAACACATGCAAGTGTGTACTGTTGTGGTAAGGTGCGGGTTGTGTTCCCATCACCTGAGAGGAGCGCAGCCGTTTGTTCTGGATTCATTTAACAACTGCCTGGCCATTAGTTCTAGCCTCTATTGGCTAACTCTCACATCTTATTTCAACCCATTTTAATAGTCTGTAAGTCACCACGAGGTAGTGGGCTTACCAGGAAGATACAGCATGTCTGACCCTGGCGGCTTCATGGCGGCTTCTCTCACTTTCTTCTGTCTACTCCGCCCACCTAAGGGCTGTGTCCTCTCCTATAGGCCAGGCAGCCCTTTATTCAACCAATGAGAGTAACCCAAAATACAGAAGAACCCTCCTACACCAGTGTACCATGATGATCATGCATGCACATGTGAAGGTGTGTACCATGATGCACGTGCACCCACATGTGGAGGTGTGTACCATGGTTCACATGCATGCACATGTGCAGGTGTGTACCATGATGCACTTGCATGCACATGTGCAAGTGTGTACCATGATGCACTTGCATGCACATGTGCAAGTGTGTACCATGATGAACATGCATGCACATGTGCAGGTGTGTACCATGATGAGCATACACACACACGTGCAGGTGTGTACCATGGTGCACATGCAGCAGGTGTGTACCATGATGCACTTGCATGCACATGTGCAGGTGTGTACCATGATGAACATACACACACACACACACGTGTGGTGTGTACCATGGTGCACATGCAGCAGGTGTGTACCATGATGAACATGCATGCACACATACAAGCATGTACAATGATGCATGTGCACACGTGCACCATGATGCACATGTACGTGTGGAAGTCAGAGAACCATTTGTGGGAATTTATTCTCTCCTTCCATCATGTGGGTCCCAGGGTATTCAACTGGCACCATCAGTTTACCCACTGAACAAACTTGCCAGTCTCTATAAAGCTAATCATATCGAGCATGTCCTATTTGCCTGCTAATGAGCTCTTTAGAGATCTTCTCTCATTCATTTTTTCCTGTCTTTTGAAGACAGGGCCTCTCTATGTAGCCCTGGCTGTCTTGGAACTTGCTTTGTAGACCAGGATGGCCTTGAGCCCACAGGGATCACTCTGCCTCTTGAGTGCTGGGATTATGCTATGGTGAAAGGTGTGTGCCACCACACTCATTTAATCTGAACAGCAAACTCCCAAGAAGGACATTCTGTTAAGAGCAGTTTAAGGCAGAGGTGTGACCCTAAGATGACACAACTGGAAACTGGACTCCCCCACTGTGGTGCCTCTTCAGCTGTGGGTTCAGTGTGACCTTCAGTGACACACTTCTGGACTCTCATGCTCCTTCTCTACATAGGAAGAGGATGAAGGAAATGCTCTCTTTAGTCTTCTTCAGAAACCCAGTTTTTTCCATTCCCAGAAAAATCGTGAGATTACACATTCAAAATCAAATATCTAAAGATTTGTTGGTGTTCCCATTGGCCACAAACCAAAACTCCCCTACAAGGAATTGCCACATCCCAGCCCCCCTTTCCCCACTGTTCCTCCTCTTTGGCATAAATCAAAGCTGTGTAATGCTCCAAACAGAATGTTCCTCTCTGCTATGACTTCCTGGAGACTGAGGTTCTACCTGCAAGCTCTGAAATACTTTCCTTAGATTCACCTTCCCCACGTGTCCCACCTTTAGCATCTCCCGTTCCTGATGTCCACAGACAGCCTGGGTTAAGACACACCACCACCACCACTGAGACCTGTTGGTAAACATGATAGTCATTCCCTGCCTCACTCCCAAAGAGAAAAAGAAGGAAAACAGCCTCAGTTAAACATGGAAAATAAAATTAAACACAAATCTGCCAGTTCCAAAGTAGCAGGCTTGTGATGTATGGAGTTGAAGGGAAGGGGAGGAGGATACTATTTTAAATTTCTGTAAAGCATTGAGGAGAAGTGTAGAAATACATCCAGACCCCAAGGTTTGTGGGAAAAAAATCCAATGGCTTTATTCAGCAGGATGAAAGTCTAATATTAGATCCCTGGCCCAAATAAGTGGCTATTTAAGGGGAGAAAAGACACCTTATTATAGAGTAGGATTCTCATGTCACGGGCGGACAACCCCCAGAAAGAATATGGCAAGGAATCTCGAGCCAACATACACAGTCTTAAATATTGCTTGAAATTCACTCTCTAAAAAGGGGATTTAGCAGGCTTGATGGATGTCCCTGGTCTCTGAATGTGCAAACACAGAAATGTGGGATTCTAACATCCATCTGGGCTTTAGATAGCTACTAACCTTTCCGTTCATTTGGAGGCTGTAAAGCTGTGCACGCCTGCTCCCCTATAAACACTCTGGATTGAACAGGCAGAGGACAGACGTGTGTTGATACACGTTTGGAGGACGGAGAGGAACTCATGACCCGGTGACGGTTGCAGGCAGACCTAATTCTAAATGGTACAGATAAGGGCGTGTTTCCACTCCCAATTATACTGGATAAGACGTTCAAAGTTAGCATTGCTTTAAAATTGGCTTTTCTAGAGGATCTAATAAGCCATTACACGATGACTCCATTTCTGCTTTGTAACCCTCGATCTGTTGGTATTGACCATAGTCTTATCCCTCTCAGGATCACAGCCTGGCTGCTAAAGCTCCTTATATCACCTACAGATGTCACAGCATCTAGAAGCAGCATCTGCTTTATTTTCTGTTTTTTTTTTTCTTGAGATTATAATTATAATGTTTCCTCCCCTTCCCTTTCCTCCCTCTGAACCCTTCCATACACCCCTCCTAGTTTTCCTTCAAATTCATGGCCTCTTTTTTTCCCCAATCATTGCTATTGCACATTTATATGTATATGCACACACATCTGTTAATATATCATTAATATATATAATTATATGTTAATATAATATATAGATATATTTCTTGTGTGTGTGTTTCCTAAATATAAACCATTCAATCTTTACAATGTTACTTCTATGATGTTTGGCATTGGATAACCAATCCATAACACCTAAAATATCCTAAAATGCAATTTATTCCCCAGTTTCTGAAGTTGCATCATTGCAGAGCACAGCCAGGCTCTTCCTCAAACTAGCTCCCAAGCTTGGGCAGGTTCCTCCACTTCATTTCCTCATCACTGACGTTGTTCCGAGGACAGAGGAGCTAAAGTGGATACAGAGCTCATTAAAACGGTAGCTGCCATGCAGAAATTGTAGAATTATTAGCTCCATATCTGTCTGATAAATACCTTATCTCTCCACATGTAAACAAATCTTTTGGCATCTACATCTTTGGGTCCAGTGTGAGTTCAAGAATACTTGTCCAACTAACTAGATAAATTAAAAAACAAAACAAAACCAAAAAACATAAGCCTTTCCCAACTTTTAACTGTATTTACTTCAGTTAAAAAAAATACAATAAAAAATTTCCTGGTTAGTTTGTTAAGGAATAGTCCAGTCAAAATATAATCAGGTAGATGGACTATGAATTTTCATGAGAATAAAAACCCCACATGGGCTGGTAACATGTCTACCTCCCACAGTAGTGGCTCTGTCTGTAGCTACTAGGCCCAGGTCTGGCGCAGGCAAGGACTCAGCCTTTTATTGTTGTTTTCGATAAGAGAACAGGTGACTCTAACAGCCCCTGTGTACCTTCTAGGTCAGTTGCAATCAGTGTAATCCGCAATACAGCCTGTTCTCTGCTGGGGGACCTTAGGCCTCTCCGTGTTATCCATTAGCTCAAACCTTATTAGCAACTGTTTCTGTCCTCCGTCCTGCGATCCACTCACCTGGTTCCCAGCAAGACTGAAGGTGACATCATATAGAGCTGACGGACACTGACAGACAACACTCAAGAATGTCTTCAGTTTCAAATCACGGAGGGCAAGTCACAGTCACCTTTTGGGGGTTCACTGGCTTCTATAAAATGGTGCTGAAGTCTTAAAGCCTCAGCCCCTTTGAATGTGACCTAAGTCAGACGAGGCCTTTGCTGAAGATGAAGGTAAGATGAGGCCATCAGGGTGTACCCTTGTCCACCATGATTGAGGGGCGACTGTGGGTATCTAGTCCGTAGCATCTAACTGTGGGTTGCTGCTGTGTTGTAAGGAGTTTCCCTTCTCTAAGCCCAGCATGGCCTGAGCTCCCAGAAGCCAGAAGAGCAGCAAGGAACAGCGTCTCCCTCACAGTCCTAGGAAGGAGGTAAACAGGCTTACTGCTTCATCCTGGCCTTCCAATTCCCAGAGCTGTGGAGCAGATTTCTGTCCGTGAAACCCAGTTTGGGTCATCTTGTTACAGCAGTCCGGAAAATGACAGACTGTTGGTGGAAACAGCCCTTAGACAGGACGAATTATGGAAAAACTGCTTTTAAGTATTTGTCTATGAGGGGTGGCGCACCGTGATTCTTGAAGGAAAAGCAAACGTGCCATCCACAAAGAGGGAAAGAAGTAAACCTTCCTGGGTTTGACTTAGCACAAACCTTAAAGGGGGCCCCTTTGGCTTAAAAGCACCTCTCAAATAAAAATGGTAACAAGACAGAAGAACAAGGGCAAGATATGATGGAACATGCCTATAGTCTCTGCACTCGTGAAGATATGCGGAAGTATATTCAAAAACGTGGGGCCAACCTGAAGTGCATCATCAGGAGTTTGAGGTCAATGTGTGCTACATCGTGAAACCCTTGTCTTGAGAAACCCAAAATGAAAAGGACTAGAAAGAATAGAGGTCAAAGACTTTACTGTAGCTATTTGAGAGACAACAAACGGCTTGAACAGAAATGCTGCTTAGCTAGAGTGTTTCTCGTGTGAGTAGATGGAAAATACACCCCCAAACGCAGCTGACAAAAAGGGGAGGGAGCTCAGTGAGATTTACAGTTATGTTGATGAACCCTACACTTCATGTGAGACACACATCAGCTACAGACACCCCATGATAAATTAGTTTCATATATTAACGCTTAGGAGTTTATAGAAGTTAAAAATACAGAAGACTATAGTTTATAAGCGAAGGGGAATAAAAAACACCTTTTTAAAAACCCTTTCAGTTAAATCAGTAGATAAAAGAAAAGCATTCATAGTGCCAATGAAGGAAAGGAGGAACGGCGGAGCAAAAAGTGGTGGCAAATACGAAGGAATAGCAAGAAAGGAATGAACTCACGTACACCAATGGTTACATTAATTATCGATGCATAAATAATTCAATTAAAGGTGAGATCATCAGCTGGAGAAAAAGACAGGAGATGTCTGGTGTAAAGAGCATGTGCTGAATGTAAGATAATGGAGAAAAGATTTACCCTGTAGAGAAAAAGAACAAAATGCACTTACATGCAGGGGTGGGGATGTGGGGGTGTGGGGGTGTGTGGTGTGTGGTGTGGGGGTGTGAGATGTGTGGGGTATGGGGTGTGAGGTATGGGTGTAGGGGGTGTGGTGTGTGGTGTGTGGTGTGTGGTGTGGTGGTGTGAGATGTGTGGGGTATGGGGT
>JAQHUG010000154.1:866971-879713 GCA_028555095.1 Dicrostonyx torquatus | reverse complement strand
AAAAAAAGAAATAAAAAAAAGTACCTAGGCAGATGCCTGAAATCCAAGCACTGGGGTGGGGCCTGGAGCGGGGGTTCAGGAGAATCCCTGGGGCTTGCTGGCAAGCTAGTCTTGCTGAAATAGTGTGCTCCAGTTCAATGAGAGGTCCCTTCTCAAAAGATCAGCTGAAGTGATGTCTGCATGTGTATATGCACTGCCATGGTGCACATGAGTACATGCCCTGCCGTGGTGCACATAAATGTACTTGCACTGCTATGGTGCACATGCGTAATACACTGCCATGGTGAACATTTGTGCATGCACAATCATAGTGCACACATGTAATGCACAATCATAGTGCACACATGTAATGCACAACTGTAGTGCACACGTGTAATGCACAAACCCTAGTGAACATGTGTACTCACACTACCATGGTGCACGTGTGTGCATGTACTGCCATGGTGAACATGTGTGCGTGCACAGCCCTAGTGGACATGTGTAAAGTACTGCTTACAGTGCACATATGTACATGTACCACCATGGTACACATGTGTAAGAATATACACGCACAGAAGTACAATACCTAAATACGTACAAGATGTAATTAACATTCTGCTTTGCAGGATTGTTTTAAGACTTACATGCTCATATTGGAAGAAGAGAAACATTGGATTTATCCCTAGTGCTTGAAGTGGCCTTTTGGAGACCATTCCCTATGGAGGGATACTTTGCTCAGCCTAGACATAAGGGGAGGGTCTTGGTCTGCCTCAAAGTGATATGCCAAACCTTGTTGATTTTCCTTGGGAAACCTTACCCTCTCTGAAGAGTGGATGGGGGTTGGGGTGGGAGGGAGAACTGGGACTGGTATGTGAAGTGAGAAAAGATTGTTTTATAAATAAACAAGTAAACAAACTGAAGCAGAAGCCCAGGGCTTGGATCCATGAGTTGGGTGAGGACCGCGCAGGGGGTGACTATTTCTTGGTGTGTGTCATGTGTGCTAAGCGTTTGATAACATTACCCCATGCATTTCTCATGGCTACAATGTATTTCTTTACTAGCAAAATAGCAATATGACGATTTGTGTCAAAAGAGAATACACATTTGTGCATTGTGGCATAGTTTATACATTTTTAGTGTGAGTTTTTCATTATATTTTTATTTGTAAAACAATTTTTAATTTAAATATATTTTGATCATGTTCTTCTCCTCTCTCAAGTCCTTCCAGATCCTCTACCTGTCCCTGTGCCTTAAGTTCCTGCTCAAGACACTAAAGACTCAGAATGGGGTGTTACGTCTGACCACTCCGCCAATAAACACCAGCATTGAGATGGAAACTATCCTAACGCCAAGGCTAACATGATCATGCTTAGCTGTGAGCAAAGTATTATATATATATATATTTTTGGATCTCTTTTTCCAAGCTGATAAAATAAAGTCTTGAGTGATTCTTAGCACAAAACAAGATAAAATAAAAGAGAGAGAGAGAGAGAGAGAGAGAGAGAGAGAGAGAGAGAGAGAGAAAGGAAGAGAAAGCAAGGAAAGAAGGAAGGAAGAGAAACAGGGAGGGGAGAGGAAAAGAGAGGCTAAGAAGGAGGGAGGCCGAGGGAGAGAGGGAGGAGGGAGGAAGAGAGGGAGGAGGGAGGGAGAATCATAGCAGAAAGGGAGAGAGGGAGGGAAGGGGGCAGAATCAAAGTGGAAAAGAGATAGTCATTTAGAGGTAAATGTAAATCTCTAATGTTTTGCCGCGCGCAGCTCAAGTATTGACAGGGTTATTACACTTGCCTCTCCCGTGGGAGTGTAGGGGAGGGTGCCCGTTCTGTGGTCATTTTGATGATTTTTGATGAAACTGCCAACACGACATCACTGAGAAAAGACTGCACAATAGATGTGCACCAGTCTGGGCAGGAACAGATGCAGCACGAGACTGGACTGGAGGACCATCCTGGGGGAGAGAAGCATGTTCTGCAGCTTCACGGGCCTGGCTACACTAATATAGACATCTGCTGAAACCTCATAATTAAGACCTATATGCTTCATTTGGCCAAGTTAAATAAAAAAGAAAACATTCAAAGGGTAACATAAGGATATAAGGCATTTAAAATACTAAAACACACTCAAACTTATGGAATGTCTTTCTCTGCAAGATGGCGTGCATGGAAGAAACAGCCAAGGCTGCAGTGGATTGGCGGTGTCGTCTCTATGGCGGTGTCTCTGCGGGTGCCTTCTGTTTTCTGATTATAACCCACTATTTTCACCGCCACCTTAAGGTGAAAACACACCTTAAAAATTAAGCTTGCCCCTTCTTCATGCCAGAGAGGTGCAAGAGGGCAGGTCTCCTATCCAGTGAGTAAGCCGGTGTCCTGGGACATTTCTTCTTCCTGGTTGGACTGCCTCTGCACTCTTTTCTGTTCTCTGTGTCTTCGCCACATTTTTTAATCTTAGTTTTTGTCCTTTAGGGACAACAAGTTATGTTTAGCTGCATTTACTTATTCATTCTTACCACTTCTTCGGAGTCAGTGATGTTTCTGGACAGCTATGGATGCAGTGTGGAGCTCCAGCATCTGTAATCACTAATAGCGGTGTCAATGGCCAGCACCTGAGAGAAACCAGCAGCCAATGGTCAAAGCCTCTCCCTTTTCTGAATGAGTCTGGAATAGGACCAAACTCTGGCCCTTTTCTGTGAGGTCTCATTGTTCTGGGCCAATCTCCTCTTGACACAGCACTGGCCTGGGGGAGACAAAAACCCTCCCTGGTTAAGGGATTTGTTGTTGGGCCTTTGATATTTTATTCGGGGGTCAGAGACTTCAAAGCCTCTCTTGGAAGAAGGGAGCGAAAGAGAGAAAGGTACATGTGTGTCCGTGTCCATGTGTACACACATACGCAGCCACCATCTGAAAAATCCCCATTATCTTTCCATATAGATCTGTCACGGATGCAGGTCTATGGAAACTCCAGGGCTCTGTTTATGTAAACACCTGGTTGCTCTCTTTGCTGTGTGCACACCAGGTTTATATTTAGAGAAAACTCTAGTAAGTTTGATCTTGTGTAGAGGTGGCTGGCCTTGGGGAGGAGGGGTCCCTGGTACAGAAGAACTAATTGAGGCATGGAGACCACTTGTGTTAAGGGATCCTGGAGGTGGGAAGACTGAGGACGTAGAGAAGAAATGGAAGAAGAGAGGGAAAGAGAGAAAGGCACACGCGTGTCCGTGTCCGTGTGTACACACATGCACAGCCTCATTTGTTTGACTTTTGCGACCAGTAGGAACATGCTCCAAGTGAAAATACCTCCGCAGAGGGACCTCACAGCCTCCCTCTGCCAGACAATTGTCTCCTGGCTGTCTGAGAGAGTCACTTGCTCCCAAGCAAAGCCTAAAGACTAAGTGGGGGGGGAGAGGATAATTAAAATAAATTAGAGGGTGAGTGGGGGATGGGAGTTCATGCCTGGTCCTGTTGCTCTGCCTGAGGCTCCAGGGCTTGAAAGGACAGGGCTGGGCAGGACTGTTCCAAGGAGACAGTTTTTTGTCAAACCCCCTCCCCCACATGTGATGCACACAGCTCCCTTCCCCGCCCCCAGGTCCCACTGTTGTCCCCATAGCCTAAGCCCTCAGACCTGGGATCTTTGCAGGTCCTTGCCACAGCCACCAATAGGGCAAAATTTTCCAAACATTTTCACATGGTTTTCTGAGTCCTTCCAGTGCTATGTGAGGTGAGGTTTGATTTAGTTAGTGAGTTGGTCCTCTATGGTGGGTGACTTCATCTCCCGGGGTGTCTGGTGATATTGTAGAGACAGTTTTCTCACCTGTATGCTGTTGGCATCTGGTATTGGGGGACACGTGGAATGTAGTACTCCAACCAGGCTTAACTTTCAGATGTTCAAAGAACAAATTTTGGTGGTATTAGAAGGTTCAAGCTATTGCCTAGGATCTTTTTATTCTCCAAAGCCAAAGTTGATGTATATTTTGGCAAATGTATGACAGCGCCCAGACCAGCCATTTCTTGCTGCAACAAGAATTTCCCAGCTACAAATGTCAAGGATCCTGAGCTTAAGGAGTCCCGAAGATATTATTATAAGTATAGTTCAAGTACTCAAGAAGACAGCTTTAAATTCTGCATATATATATACAAATGTGATGCGTGCCAGAAGAACGGATGTCTCTCACAAAATCGTTAGCATGCACATGTGCAGAAATAGCCCATAAAATGGGTGTTCATGGTAAGCTAAATCTTCTTTCTTGTAAGTATCAAGTCCTTATTTCCAGAACCTATCAATGTTCTCTTACTGTAAAGGGCTCTTTGCAGTCAAGACGAGGTTAAACACCTTGAGATGATAAGATCTTTTTTGATTTTTTTTTTCTAGTGAGTCCTAAATTCCATCACAGGTGTCCTTGTAAGGAAGAGACTAAGTAGAGATGATGCTCATTGATACATAGCATTTATAGAACCCTCATTTCAGTGACCAGTTAAAATTTAATTTTTATTAAGATTTATTTCGTGTGTGTGTGTGTACGCGCGCACATGCGTGTATTTATGAGAACAGTGTTTGAGGAGGCTAGAGCATGGGATCCCCTGAAGAGGGACAGGCACTTGGGCACTGAACTCAGCCTCTCTACAAGAGCAGTCACACTCTTAACCTCTGAGCCATTTTTACAGCCTGCACCCTCACCCCACCCCCAAACACCCCAGTCCCGAAAGAAAAAGTGGGAGGCAGACTGCCTATAGAAATCTCTGGGTTATTGAGATAACTCAGGGGCTGAAGTGTTTACCTTGAAAGCATGAAGAAATAAATTTGATTCCCAGACCCACTTAAAACAACGTATAGTGTATACATTTGATAAATTTGTAATCCCAGTACTGGGGTCCTCTAAGAGTCTGCTCACCAGGCAATGCTGAATGGACTCACAGTTGCTGGGAAGCAGGAGGTCCAAACTTCCAAACTTCCATGTAGGCAACTTCCTTACAAACTTCCAGACTTGGGCATCATGATGCCAATGCCTGGGTACATGTATTTGTTTCTGTTTCATACCACGTGAGTATCTGAGACAGCCAGATCTCTAGGGTTCACTGGTCAGCCAGCCTCATCTACTGAGTGAGTTCCAGGTGAATGAGAGTCTCTGCTTCAAAAATCAATGTAGACAGTGTTCAAGGAACAATATTCAAAGTTCTCCTCTGGCCTCCACAGGCATATGTTGGCAGAGACCGCTTGTTCGTTTCCTGGCCACCCAGACCTGAAATAATCCCTCAGAAACTATATTAATTATAACACTGCTTGGCCTATTAGATCACACTTTTTATTGGTTAGCTCTTATATCTTAAACTAACCCATTTCTATTATTTTATATTTTACTATGAAAGTCATGGCCTACCAGCAAGGTAGCTTGCATCTTTCTCCTGTGGCAGCTACAAGGCATCTCACTGACTCCACCTACTCTCTATCTGTATCTTTTCTGGCCTGGATCTATTCTGTTAAGCCATTGGCTGAAAGCAGCTTTATTCAATAACCAATAACAGCAACACATATACAGAAGGACTTCACACATAATTTCCCCTTTTCTGCTTAAATAAAAAAGAAGGTTTTAACTTTAACATAGTAAAATTACATATAATAAAACAGGTATCAAGCAAGAATTATAGTTACAATATTTATATATACTTTATCTTTTATCATAACTAAGGAAAACTATAACTATATATTCATCAACTCCATCAAACACCCCAGAAGGATATAATATTACCTAAGCTAACAGGAAGTGCACTGTAATCAACTTCCAAAACTCTAGAATTGACAGAGACATCTCACTGCCTGAACAGTTATTCAAAGTTCTTCTGTACCATTGAGGCATCTGTCATCAGTCTACTGGACCATAATATCCAGCGGACTTTTCCATGAAGCAGGAAATTTCAAAGACAGTTTTGCCTATATTGGGAGCTAGTCAGTGACTTTTTTCTATGTCCTGCAGAATGTCTGGCAAACTCTTTCACAAAGCAGGAACCCCGAAGGCTCATTTCACCTTTAGTCAAGTTCAACAGTCATTTCTCTGTGGGTCCTGCAAGTCCAGTCAAACCGTTCAGCAAGAGCAGTTTCTTGCTCAAAAGGCTGACAAGCTCCATGAGGAGCCTCTGCAATGCCCATCATTCTCTTGAAGTAGATTGGTGCTGTCAGAAGCAGATGTGTCTCATTGTCATTAAAAGTCCTAAGTTTTTAAAATACATTAAACGCCATATTCTGTTAGTCTTTGAAAGGTTTGAAGAATAACTATCTATCTAAAATATATTTCTGCACATCTAGAAAATCTAACTAACATGACTACAAGATTGACTATTATAGATATCATAGACTAACCTGTATTTCTTAATTATATATTACATTTTTAAATAAGCAAAAACACAATACCTTAATCAAGAACAGAAATATACATATAACAGAATTGATCTTAAATTTGTATTAATAAACCAAGATCCATACCAATGCATAGTACCATCTCTATAGCATATCCCACTTTAAATGGAAACAAAAATTTATAAATAATCATTTAGGGAATTTGGGAATTGTTGTCTAGACTATTTCTTGCTGATTGGGGGCACTGTTAATCAGTTCTTTCATTGTGTGGTATCTTGTGTGGCTGGTCCATCTAAGCCAGCAGTCCTGAAGCTGTCCTGGATGTTGGACTACCTGGGCCATTGTTTCAGGGGGTCTTGTCTGATTAAACCACATCAGTCTGAAAGGAATCCACAGGTTCTCATCTTCTATGGAAACAAAAATATAACCTCATTTCCAAAGCAACAAATCCTTAGACCCAAATTTTGAAGTCATGAAACATTTAAAGTATATACATATGTTTAGCTTGGCAGACCCCAGAATCAAATATCTCCCTGTAGTAAACAAAATTCAAAGAAAATACAATATATACAATCTAGACTCTTTGTGTATATTCCATTTTTATGTGGCTTATTTTTCTTTAATCTATGACTCTCTGTATTCTGTCTCTTTAAAGACTTTATTTTTTAAAACCATTTACTTCATTTTATAACTGTTTACATTCTTTTTCTTCTCCCTCCCAAGCCTACATACATTTATCCAACCCATTTAGAGGTCTTTTTTTCATCTGAATCTGTCTTTATTGCATGTGTATCATAAATTATTTTTAGAACAGAGCACTTTTTTAAATGTTAAGCAGGCAGGGCTAGGACCAACTCTGTGACTTTGACTGTTGGCTCCACCCAGTCCAACATGATAGAGGCTTGTTCACTCCCTCTGCGAGCCATGCACATTGCCCCATTTTCAGACACATAGCCGGTCTATGTTGCCATTAAGCAAGTTGTAGCATTCTCTTCCCAACCCCCATTGAAATGCTCGGTAACCAGACCTCCCAAAAGAGTCAGAGCCATTTGTGCTGACAAACCAGGAAGCTGCCATTTTTAAAGAAGCCACACAGATTTTACTACACCTCTCTTAAAGACGTTGTGGTGCCCTTGTTCACCACAAGTCAACCCAGAAAAAAAAATGCCAGCTACCAAGAAGCCATGCTTAATTCTATTCTTTGGTGTCTAGAATCCTATTCACACTTTCTCAGGTTTTACATGGATTTAGTCAGCCCCACGTTGGCATGCCTATCTGTTGACTGAGACTGCTCATTCATTTCCCAGCTACCCAGACCTGAAATAACCACTCAGAAACTGTATTAGTTACAACACTGCTTGGCCTTTAAGTTCACACTTCTTATTGGCTAGCTTTTATGTCTTAAATCAACCCATTTCTATTATTTTATATTTTACCACAAGTCTTGCAGCCTACCAGCAAGGTTCCAGCTAGTGGCTCGCATCTTTCTTCTCTGGCAGCTACACGGCTTCTCACTGACTCTGCCTACTCTCTCTATATCTTTTCCAGCCTGGCTCTATATTGTTAAGCCATTGGCTAAAATCAGCTTTATTCATTAACTAATAAAAGCAACACATACACAGAAGGACTTTCCACACCAGGCACATGCACACATTGACATACCCATAGCCATCCTCCACAACATGCAGACAATGAGAAAAAGAGAGAGGGCGTGGCACAGAGAAGACAGTGTGACAGACACAGAGGGACATAGGAAGGTATTGACATGATGCAGCCATACATCAAGGAATGGTGGCAGTCACTAGAACAGGCAAATGACAGACCCTCCCAGGAACCTCCAAGGACAGTGTGTCTTGCAGACAGGTTGACTTATGACCTCCAAAATTGCATGGGTACAAACATTTGCTGTTCTATGCCAGCACACATGCAATTGTTAGCTACAACAGCCACAGGGCATGAATGCAGTGTCCTCCTGAGGAGGGACATCAGAACTCACTCTGACTTCTGTGTGTACCAAGGGTAAAACAAGTACAGCTTCCTGAGTCCAAAAGATGGAACCAGTGGCCAGAGGGAACTTGTTGACCCTTGCCTAAATGTCTCCATGAAGGTATTTGTAGTGGTGGATTTTTCAGCTTTCTTGTTGTTTGTAGCCAGAAAACAGGTGTTCCTCAGATCCCTATGTCAGATAAAACAGAAACAAACACATATATCCAGGCATCATGATGACCAAGTCTTGAATTTTGTAAGGAAGTTGCCTACATGGAAGTTTGAACCAGCCTGCTTCCCAGCAACTGTGACTCCACTCAGCATTGCCTGGTGAGCTGACTCTTAGATGACCCAAGATTGTCATGTGGTCTCATCTAGGGCTCAGGCCATGAGAACTAGGCAAATAAGTTCTTGATTAAGAGGGGGGAAATATCCTATTTCATCTGTTATGTTTGTCTGTTTTCTGGCAGGGCAGTCGTTTGAGTTCTTTTGAAAATGTCTTGCGAAGAGATGGATCCCAGTAGACTTTTGCACATGTCTTCAAAGGCCTTGAAACGTTTGGCTGTGCTCTTGGGTTATATTGCCAACTAAAGGAAAAGTACAAGCTTTCCAAACAGGAAGACAAGCGAAAGCGCCCAGATTGATAAGAAGTCCTTATCTGTGGAGCGGCTAGAAGACATCTCATGTTCCTGACAGGGAACAAACAGTGCCTAGGGATCTCTTCTGGGTTCCTGACTCTGGCAAAGCCCTGCCTTTTCTATGGTTGAAACTGGAAACTCGAGTGTCAAAACAACCTACAGGCTTTATGAACTTGGCAAAGGGAACTCCATAGTCATCTCTGGACGGATGCCAATTACCTACTGTAGCCTGACATCGAGAGACTGGAAGTAATGGTGCCATGAGGAAGGTGTGCAGATGGCTGCAAAGAAACCAAGGCTTAGACAAGAGTCTCGCTTGGGCATGAGTATTCCTTGATCGACATGAAGATGACCAGAATACAAAGAGTATCAGAATTATTTCCAAGAGGCAAGATGTTCAGAGGACAGCCC
The DNA here is from genome assembly GCA_028555095.1 of Dicrostonyx torquatus. Taxonomy (NCBI): domain Eukaryota; kingdom Metazoa; phylum Chordata; class Mammalia; order Rodentia; family Cricetidae; genus Dicrostonyx; species Dicrostonyx torquatus. The sequence continues at coordinate 870,360 of JAQHUG010000154.1, read as the reverse complement.
TGCTCCAGGCAGCCTCTTGCATTACTCACTGTGGTGATTAGAATAGGCTCCACAGGTCAAGTTCTGGAGTCCGAAGGGAAACTTTCATAATTGCATTAAAATATAGGTTGAAAAAAATCATTGCTTTAGGCACATTAGCCCAATGAACAGCAGTCTTCTTGAGTGCAAAACTGGAGTAGGGGGTGGGGATGTGTTTTACCAGATTGTGGAGACTTTGTGAGTAAATCCATTTAAAACACCCAGTCCAGGGCCTGGTACACAGCTAAGTAGCTACGTGCTCGCTAAGTAGCAGTTATAAATAGATGGTTTATTTAGGGCATTGGAAGTGAGCAGGGAAGACGTGCATAGGGACCACTCCAAACTAAAGAGACTTCCATAAGTTTGTGTGCACACAAATGCACACAAGACATTGTCCTTAATGAGAGAGGCTACTACTTTTCCCAGGCTGGGCTCACATTATGGAGCGTATCCTCACGGTGAGCAGCTGCCCACTGTTCATTTATAGAACTTCCGCCTGTTATAAGAAAGCCAAGGCATGCTCCACAAATATGTGGCATTATGTCCTCTCTCTCTCTCTCTCTCTCTCTCTCTCTCTCTCTCTCTCTCTCTCTCGTGTAAGTATTTAAAATATCTACACACCACAGTCTTGTGTGAAAATTAGCTAAAAGTTTAATCTAAAATCTTTATGCGGCGGAATGATGATTCACATGGAAGCAAACTTGAAGTTATTTTCCCTCAGATTTTTCAGCCTCATATCCACCTCCAATCATGATGAGCAAGTGGTGCCTGTAAAGTCCCATGATAGCCCTGTCATCCTGACATCCTACGCCTGTTGAGATGGAATCTGTAGCAGGACCACTGTCTGGGGATTTGAGGATGTTTAAGTCCCACCTTGTTCCTTTGTGACTGATAAAATGTCTCCTATCCTGTGCTCTTCTTAATCTTTTCTGCTGCCTCAATCGAGAGTGATTTTAAGTTGATCTGATTTGGCTACCCCCTCCCCTTTTAGTGTCTCTCGCTGAGCTAGAGTAAGGTTAGCACAGTGACCTTGGAGGCAACAACACTGGGGATGCTTCTGTGCACATGGTAGGTGAACAGTACCCTGGCTGTCATCGTTAGATCAACTGACAATAGTAACCCTGATTTGTGTCATTACAAAATGATCCCTCGCTGAAGGACCACTGAGTTTATAGGGATGCCCCATTCTGCCTTTGCCATCCTTTCCTATGGGCTTCTCTCGCTATAGCCCTCCTCTGCCCTGTGGGCAGCCAAGTAGAAGTCATTTGAGAGCCCTGAAGGTGGTTCTTTCGCTCTCTGTGCTGTCTGCATGGAGTTCTGTGTCTCTCTTTTCCAGCTCTGCTGCTGCTTCTCACCCAGCCCAGTCCTGTCAGATCATTTACAATGCTTGCGTATTTTTCTGTATTCTGCTCCCCTTCCAATACCATCTCAGGTGTCTATGAATAGTGTGAGGCCAGAGATGCCATCTCTCTTATTCTCCGCAATGTGCCAGTGACCAGCACAATGCTCAGCATAGTACACACGTTCAATAAATGTTTATTTAATGGACCACTCAAAAAAATTACTCTTTGAAAGAGGAATCTTTCTCCAGATCCCTTTAATTTGTGGAGGCCAGAAGTGGGACTCCCTGACCTTTTGAGGCCATACATTAGTGATCCTTAATTATAGGATAGATGTCTTGAATTTTGAGGTTTATTTCATCGGTCCCCCGACTTGATGCAAGTTCATGCTTGAGCATTCCTAGCAGACAGTTGTCATTAGTCCTCAACATACGGTCAGCAGAATAATTTTAAAGGGGAGCAAAGGGGGCCTGGACCCAATAAGTCCCTTCTATAGCGTCTGAACTCTCAGGAGGAGCAAAGCCAAGACGGAGCAGGAAAGAGTTGCTGGTCGGTGCAGAAATGGTTAACACTGGCTCTGAGTGGTCTAAAAAAATGCTGACAAAATCAGGCCTATTGAGTCTGGGGGAGAAGGCTGAGAAGCAATCTGATAGTGGCACTTAAACTACCTGTAGCCTGGGGCCACTGCAAACAGTGTAGATGGATGGCCTGTTTGAGGTGGGTGGACAGGCCCAAACTTGTGTCTACAGAGAAGGGTTGCTTGTTAAAGGAATTTAAGCAGGCACTCTCTAGGCTGTAATTTCAGCTAAGCTTTTGGAGCAAGTCTGAAAGTAGAAAGTAAAACAAACTCTGCTAAGGGACCGTCTCTAAAGTTCCCACTGATAGCTTGCTTGCCAGGGATCTCAGGCAGTCGAGTGAAGTTCCCAGGCCACCTGCTTTCCCATTTGGTTCTGAATAAGGGACTCTTCAAACTGATGCAGAAGTTTGCTGCTTCTTAAATACACACCCTGAATTTGCACACGGCTTTGCACACTGGCTCATGATATTCCTGTTATCCAATGTGAGATTCTACTTTTCTCTATAGCTCTTTTTTTTAACTGCTATTTATTTTTTAATATGTATGTGTATGATATGTGCAGAGTATGTGTGTGTGCATTTTCATGTGTGTATCCTGTGAGTGTGAGTGCAGACACGTGTGTGTCTCAGCACATACCGGGTCAGAAGATGGCCTCGGGTGTTAGTCCTCACTTTACACCGTGTTTCAGGCAGGGTCTTTTGTTTACGACTGAGTCCAGCAGGCCAGCTGGCCCATGAGCTTCCAAGAATTCAGTCTCTGACCCCCCCCCACCATGCAGTAGGAACCCTGGGGTTGCAGATGCGTGCTGTGACATCCAGCTTCTCTCGGGTTCCAGAAATCTGTGTGCACATCTCACACCGGTGCAGCAAACACTCTCTCCCCAAGATATCACCATAAGGCCCTCTCTCACTGCTATCTATGTATCTGGCTGATTTTTATCTTCCTTCAGATGAGCTATTAATCATTGAAGAGAATTTGCAAATCCCAGATCAATCCGTTTGTTGTGTAGTGGATGAAGCCAAGGCACACGGAAAGAAGAAAGCTTTCTAAGGCTTAGAGGGCCTTGGAATACATGGGAGCTCCAGTCAACTCCCAACAGCCTTCCCTCTGTGACTACAGTAAACAGCCAATGTAGAGAAGCAGAAGATTCTAGAGAACTGGGCTACAAAGCAAAACGTGGAGCATTTAGAGTTCCTCAGGTTCAGTCGTTCCCGACCAAAATTTCATGCAAATATTAAGTCCTGCAGAAAGTGTTACTTTCCAATTCTTCCAGGGGTAGTATAATTCCAGATGTATAAAAGTCAATCGGTTACATACAGTGGATCTCATAGAGCACTGGGTACTCACTTTCTGGGTTGTCAGAGTATTTTCTGTAAATACTTTGACTTTTGAGGGCCAAGTGACTGCAGTGAAAATTTCTCCAAGCTGTCTCTGTAGTTGGAAAGATGTGTAGA
>JAQHUG010000154.1:805675-866215 GCA_028555095.1 Dicrostonyx torquatus | reverse complement strand
TGCAAGCGAAAACAGTCACCGAATTTTGTTTTCAGGCATAGGTTGCCCACTCCTTTTAGAGTGGAAGCCCGAGAGAAGGGAGCTTGGCATCTTCAACAGATACATGTATTGACACATTGACTCACACTGATTAACAAGGATGACTGACTTAAGAGCTCATACAATGACTCAGGGGAAAGGTTCAGGGATCTGCTTACAGTTTCCCCAGGGTGCCGAACTTGGTCATGCCAGGAAGTCCTAAAAGACAGATGCATTGGCCTCATTAGCCCACATACCTGTCACTTGCTGAAGACTCTCACCATGAAGACACTCCTTACATACCGACCAAGAGGCTTTAACAAGAAAGGAAACTATGTGCCACCACAGGACCTTTCTGAACTGGAAGGAATATGTTCGTTCTCAATCTTACCAGAGCACTGTAGAAAACATTAGAAAACAAAGCACAGGAACAATTCTAGAGTCAGTAGCAATTTCAGTTATGTCAAAGCCTAAACAAGTAGTTCTCAACCTCTGGATCTTGACCCTTTCAAGGTCATATTGGCTGTCCTACACATCTGATATTTACATTATTGCTATGGGATAATGCTCTTGTACCCTGTAAAGTTTTCACTCATATTGGCTTAATAAAATGCTGATTGGCCAGTAGCCAGGCAAGAAGTATAGGTGGGGCAACCAGACTAAGGGAAGAGGAAAGGCAGAGAGTCGGTCACCAGCCAGATGCAGAGGAAGCAAGATGAGAATGCCTCACTGATAAAAAGTATCAAGCCACATGATTAAACATAGACAAGAATTATGGGTTAATTTAAGTCATAAGAGCTAGTTAGTTATAAGCCTGAGCAATAGGCCAAACAATTTATGATTAATATAAACCTCTGCATGTTTATTTGGGACCAAATGGCTGTGGGGCCGGGCAGGACAGAAGGTTCTGTCCACACATTATGATGCATAACAGTAGGAAAATTACATTTATGAAGTAGCAGAAAAATAATTTTATGGTTGTGGCTCACCTCAACACAACTCTATTAAAGGGTCACAACATTAGGAAGATCGAGAACCACTGGCTAAACTTTTATCACCAAAAACATGATAAGGGGGTCATGGAAAAGCCTGGAAGAGTTTGTACCTAATGCAATAGTCATGTGCTGATTTCTCAATCTTCTTTCTTAGATAGAACTAGACTAGAATATCTACAAAGGCAGAAAGTCGATGTAGATTGTTACCTCTGTAAGGGCAAGGCCCAGTCCAGTGTTGAACAGCTGTGACATTCTTTCAGTCGGTGTTTTTCTCATTTATCCATGTAACAAGTGTTTGAGGGCTTCTCTGTACAATCACTTGACTGGGACTGGAAATTGGTTGCTTTTCAAAAGCATACAAAATCTTTATCTTCATGCAACTGGGAATATGGGAAGAAATAAGGAATAGAACACAGACTAATTCTAACAAGTAAAAAATGTAAAAGAAGGGGATGATGAGGAGACAGCTCGGTGAATAAAATGCCTGACATACAAGCATGAGGAGCCGAGTTCAATTCCTAGAAGCCACATGAGAAGGTCTAGATGTGGCAGCACTCTTTTCTACCCATAGCTTTGGAGAGGTGGAGACTGGAGGATTCCTGAGGCTCACTGCCAGCCAGCCTAGAGTACTTGGTGAGATCCAGGCTAATAAAAGACCTTGTCTTAAAACATAAGGTTGATGACACTCGAAGGACCACATCTGAAGTTGATCGCTTGCTTCCACATATACATGAACACACACACATGCACATAGATGTGCGTGCACAGGAGATGTTATAAGTGCTTCAAAGCAGTGGAAGAGAGACTGACTCAGATGTGTCAGTAACAGGTAACAAGTATTAGAGCTCTGGTGAGACCTTCTCATGCAAGGCCCTTTTCTGAATGAAGATGATACTGAGTCCAGAATGAGGAGGCTGAGTCCAGAAGAAGGGGAGGTACCAGGAACAAACATCTGCAGCACGGGAACAGTGCACAAAAAGGACCAGAGCTGGAGGGAGCACACAAGAAAGCTAACATGGGCGGAGCACGAAACGACACGAAATCAAGGCCAGGTGAAGCTGGAAATAGGAGAAGAGCTCAGCTCTGGCAGAGCTGGATTAAAATTTCACCATGTCTCTTCAGATTCTTGATAAACAGAATGAGTGATATGATTCAGACTTAGCCTCAAAATCACATACCTAATTGTAGAGGAGGAAATGAGCTGGTGGATAGCAAGGGTGGTGGCGAGGTCTTGCTGTGAAGTGGCAATGACAGAGGTGAAGGGAGGTGGAAGGATGGAAAATGCAGGATAAGAGAGATGGGGTACTTTGAGGATTACATGAAGGGATGGAGAAGAAGGTGGTTATAAATAATACTACCCTGGACTAGTGGTGCCCAGTATCTATTTGTTGAATTAATTAATGAAAATCTGCCCCTCAGTATAGGTACACAAACATTCTTCACATCTTCCTCTTGGAGATATTCACCAAGTTTCTGGCAAGGTTTCTCTCATCAGCCTCTCTGGAGAAGCCTCGTAACTTCACCCTGTCTGTGTCTGTCTTTCCATCTCGTTGTCTCTCTTCTGTCTGCCTTTATGTCTTTCTGTTTCTTTGTGTGTTTTGTGCATGTGTGTGTGTGTGTGTGTGTGTGTGTGTGTGTGCAGAAGGAGCCATGGGAGCAGAAGAGCTATTGAGCATCCTTAAGGGTGAGCCCCCGACTATTTGTTTTTCTGGTTGCTACCGCATAGTTGATACATAAAGGGGAAGAAAGGTTTGTTCAGTTATAATGGAGGTCTACATTTTTCCCCGCAAAACCTCCAGTTTATAGATAAGTAAAGCAAGAAGGTACTGAAAAGATACATTAACGATCTGAGCAAATTCATTGGCAAGAAGGCATGTGTGAATCAGGAGTCTCCCCTGTGGTCCAAAATTGTCAGACAATGTTCTAGGGCCACATCGTTGATGGATAGGATTGCACTGACATTGTTGTGAATGGCTGTATTCATATCTCGGATTACCCTGAGGTTCTCTTGGAGTTTGTATTATGGAGAAGGGTGGGGTGTCTTGAGAAAACAGCGTTAGCAAAGGTGGGGAGAAAGAAGAAGCATGTGCCAGGACAGGTCTTGAGAATTCTGCTCGCTGTGGCGGAAGGGACTATGAGTTACAGAAAAAAGAACACCAAGAGGCCTTGAATGGCTTTAATCTTTATTTTATCTCTTATTTAGCTAGGTGCCCTGGGGCACGTTGCTAAGTTTCTTTCAACTTCAGTTTCTCCCTTTATTAAATGGGATGATAATGATAACATGCACATCTGTATAGTATGTGTATGAATCAAATAAGAAAAGACCCTTGCAAGTGTGTGTTGTGGAAACCTGGGCAGTTGTATATTGCTCTTTCTGCTGGGGTTTCCCACGGATAACAAGTAAGTCATGGTTTTTTGAGGTATACTATAACTGCATTTTTTTAAACCTATGATGTTTTTCTAATATGTCGCTGGTGTGGGAAACTGTACATTTGGGTCTCTAGGAAAGAAAGATGATCTGGGAAGCTGTTGTGAGATTTGGAGAAGGATGGTACAGGATTCATTAGGCGTTCATTCTTGCAAGGCTAGGGACCGAACCCAGGACCTCATACATGCTAGGTGAGGGCTCCAGCCATGAATCCCACCCACAGCCGTTGGTTAGAGTGTTTAAGAAATCCAGCCACTTCTTCCTTTCTCTTTCCCTTTTGATGTGCAGTGGCCCCTCCGGGGTTAGGCTGTAGCAATGTAATGCTCTTTAACTGGAACCCTGGCTTCAGTCTCTCTACTCAGCCATGCCCCTGTGGCAGATCAGGCTCTTCAGGAGAGGGCTAAAGAGAAGAGTGAATCTGTTGCCGAGGATCCTGAAAAGTATAGAAAGGGCCCCGTCCAGCCTGGAGCTCTGGACCTGGACAGTTCAACAGGATGTGCCCCACCTCCAGATATAAGAGTCTGGGAAGCAGATGAGGGTATCAGGTAAAGAATTTTTAGAAATTGACTACATTCTTCTCAGGAACTAATGCTCTGTCTCAGTAGCCAGAAGCATTAGTGCTTCAGTCCCCAAAAGGGTGACAGGCACCAGGGTCATACGTCACAGGCTGCATTGTGACCTCAGTGACACTCACAGTCCTGATAGCAAAGTTCCTTTCTACCACTCAAAACCTTCTTCAGTAACCCTGCTGTCCATCAAAGTGATTGGCATTAAAAAGTCAGTACAGTCAACACTGAGCTGGGCCTGCTATGCTCCTTTTGTTCCAGTCCAAATGGCTGCTATCATTTTTCATGCCTTTTTACACTTTGCCCCCCCTCTCATTCACACACACACGCATGCACACACACACACACACACACACACACACAGAGAGAGAGAGAGAGAGAGAGAGAGAGAGAGAGAGAGAGAGAGAGAGAGAGAGATATCTGTTTTAAGCTTGGAGTATCTTTGCCAAAGGCACTAGCATATGACATGGTTCTAACCAACTGTGAGAACATCAGAAAGATGTATTCACCTAGNACACACACACACACACAGAGAGAGAGAGAGAGAGAGAGAGAGAGAGAGAGAGAGAGAGAGAGAGAGAGATCTGTTTTAAGCTTGGAGTATCTTTGCCAAAGGCACTAGCATATGACATGGTTCTAACCAACTGTGAGAACATCAGAAAGATGTATTCACCTAGAAGATAAACACTTTCAAATTGCCCGCTAAGCCATAACCCTATGCCAACAACACAAAGGTTGCATATATGAGGCATTATGTCTCTCAGCTTAATTCGCAATCAGCTCATGGCCCTCTTTCTTACCTGGTCTCTAGTGCAGGAATGCCAGGTCAAAGGAAACTAAGTAGACTCTGACAATTCTAGTTTGTGTGCACTCTTGTTTGAAAATATTTAACTTTGGGCATGCCACCTTTCACCCTTGGCCCTCAGTTTCTCCACATCTAATGAGGAAGATTGATGACTGCAGCTGTCCCTTTCAACTTAGCAGTCTATGACGATAAGAAGTGAAAATGGAAATAGGAGATGCTCACGCCCATTGCTTGCCAGCTTCGTATCCTCTTATTCTACAGGCTGTTGTCCTGAACTTGCCTAGTGCCTTGGATCGAAAGTGTTCCCTGGTCCTAAACCTGTCCACCCTTTCTCCTTTCTTTGTTTTCTTATGTCTTCTCTCTCTCTTCCATCTGGCATTGTGTGTGTGTGTGTGTGTGTGTGCATGTGTGTGTGCAGTTATGCTTATCTGTGTGGCTTCATGCTAAGTTCAGAGACCAATGTTGCTGTTTCTTCTTTAGCGCTGCACCTTATCTGCTGAGACAGGGTCTCTCATTGCATCCCGCTCTTGCTGTTTCAGCAAACTTTCCAGATCCGGTGGTCTTTGTCCCTTCAGCCCTGGAGTCACAGGCATGTACCATCACTCTGAATTCAGGTCCTCGTGCTTGTCCAGGAAAGATTTTCCTTACTGAGCCATGCCCTCAGCCCTCCAAGCTCTTGTTCTTTAGGACAGATTGAGCCATCTCCTGTAGGATTCAGAGTATGTGGCACTTTCTCTAAGAAACGTCCCTGGATTTCACGGGACGTTTCACTACTAGACCAGTAGTCCACGCTTGATGACCCTACTACTCTTTACACTTGGATAGTCACATGCAACTCAATTTATGCATTTCCCCTTAATTGTCTGCATCTTCTCTTGCACCCCACAAGACGACAAGCTCCAAGAAAACAAGACTCCAAAACTATTAGATTAACTAATTTATATGTTGATGAACAAATCTGACACAAGCCCCAGAAGCAGCAACGTGTGACTGATGGTCATTGCTTCTAGTCGTAGTTTTTAATTCAGATGCTTATTCATCTCTTTCCCACTGTGGGACAGATGTTCACATCCAAGCCATGAACTGGGTGAGAAAGGCCATTAACTCTGCTGGGAGAAACTGATGCCAACTGCCCAGCGCTCACCTCCTCTGACTTTCCAAGAATTGGTATAAGTACATTCTGTTTTCGAAGATCATCTGTGATCCGGCTTCCAAAAGCCTGTCCCGGCCTGCCTGGCTCATCCCTGGCTCTTGTGTTGGGAGAAGGGGGTGGCCGAGTCCAGTAACTACTGAGCCAGTTCTAACAGAAAAACAGGCTTGGGGGTGGATGTTAGAGAAAGCAGGGGCTTGGCCTCTCTATGATCCTGATGATTGTTTTTTAATATTCTGAGAACAGATTAGTATGAAGTTGATTAGGGAGAGGCACGGGATAGAAGCTGTGACCGAGCCTCACTCTGCTCCAGGCGTTCCTTTGAGGAGTGAATCGGGAAACACTGGGTAGGACTCAGGCCTGTTGAACACGGGAGGAGCGAGAGCAAATGCCAACGAGAAGTGACATTTCCTTTCTCCTCCTGCCCAGAAGTTAATTAAAAAACATGGGTGGGGGCTGAGGAGATAGCTCAGTCAATAGTGTGCTTACCACACAGGCATGAGGACCTGGGTTTGAGCTCCAGACTCAGCTGAAATGCCAGGCCAGCCAGTGCAGGCTTGGAATCCAGGGCTGGAAGGCGATGCCTCTAACTAGTCAACCTAGCTGAATCAGTGGGTTCTAGGTCGGTGAGACTCAAAAACCAAGGTGAGAGTGGAGGCAGGGAGGCAATGAGAAGGTTCAGTGAAGAAAGGCAGTTGTGCTAAGTGAGTTTGACCCAAAGAGCCCACAGAATGGGTTCTATTCCCAAGGGTTGTTGCCTAACCTCTACATGTGCTCCATGGCACATGCAAGCCTGCACACACACACACACACACACACACACACACACGCACAGACACACACATACATGCATGTACACTTGCATGCGTGCACACACTTGAGATAAAAAAAAATAAAATTGAGTTAGGCTACACGTGTAAGAGAAGCCACCCAGCTAAGGTAGTGTGGGTGCCCCCTCACTACTTACCTCCTCTGTATAGTTAACATTCATTTTCCTTATTTTATGTACTTAAGGCTTTTTTTGAGAGTCATGAAAGATCCTATATTCACCTGACACCCCCCCCCCAAATTGGGGATAATTTTAACTCTTACAACCCCAAATGAAAGCTTTACATTTAATGGAGTAATGGTTAAAACCCTAATGGCCATTTTCTTACATTGTGCCATGAGGGACATCTCTCTCAGCCTCATAAGATTTAGGTTAGTGCTGAACATGATCACAGACGTTAAGAGTCTGACCTGGCTACTGCCACATGGGTTCTTAATGAACGCTCCTCCATTCATCCATTTATATAGGCTAAAAGGGACAGAGCCGATGCAGGGCAGCCACAATGTGTGCCCATCACTTGGCATATTTCAGAGTGTCCCATGTGGATGACCTTTGTTATGACTCAGAATCTGATGGAATCCATTCCTGAGTTTTTGTTGGTACATTCCTTGGAGCCATGTCATCTAATAAAGTATGTTTCCCAAGGACACTTAGGAGCTCTTCACCTTTGCCTTCCTTTTCTCCTTCTTTTCTTAAGCTCAAAGGACACCTCTGTATAGACCCCCTATTTTCATTGAAAGCAACTCTTTTTAAAATGAATTTGTTCTTTGGCTATTTCACACATGCAGATAACATGCTACATCCACATTCATCCCTCCACTGTCTTCGTCTTCTTCCCAGCCCACCCCTCTCTGCTGTCTCATTCTCCCCTTCAACCCAGCCTCCAGGCTCCATCCCACTTTCAAATCTTGCCGGTTTTGTTTTGTGGCCCACTAGGTTTAACAAGGGTCAGCTGTGTGGGCATGGATGAGGAGCTAGCCATTGGAGTTTAAGTAACTCATCACACCACATCTTCATCTATGACTGGGGTTCATGGGCTTGATCTTGGACTAGTTCTTTGGAGTCAGTCACAGTTGTTATAAGTTCATGACTGCAACAGTCATGTCGTGCCCAGAGGACAATGAAGGAACACAAAGATTGGATATAAATACTACCCGGATCTATTGGCAGCATTCAGCCAACTTTATTCCCCTCACATTTATTTCAAAAAGAGCCATTTAGATCCTTGAAGACAAAGACCAGATCATTAAAGAGTGTTCAGGAATGTCCCAAGGAGAAAAAGCATGCAAATGCCATGTTCCTGGAGACCCGAACATAATGCTTCATACAACACGATCTATGCACGAAAGGCAATCAGCAGATGTTTGGGGGCGAAATCCCCACCTTAGAGCAGCGTCTTCGCGATGCTAGCAACCTAGCTAACAAAACATTCTAGCAAAAACCTACCAAATCATCTGGCTAGGAAGATGCGCTGCCATCATCTATGAGGTGACTGCAGACAGCTGGAGGGGTACTTTGCCAGAAGACAGTTTTTCCTTAAAGAATACAGCCGAGGAAGACATAGCCCGAGAAGCAGGGCCAAGTGCTACGCTCTGATGAAGAAAGTAGGATGTTGTATCACTGTGGTGACTGTTAGATGCCGTGGTTAGGTAGGGAGTTTGGCTGTTTTAGCTTTCACTACTACTTTCTCATACAAAGTGTGCCATGTGGGATCTCAGATGTCCTGTAGATATGCAGACAAGCTAGAAGCTTCCACCCCAGTTTGATACCTTCTATTCTCTGTCTGCCAGTCTGCTCAACTGCCTGCCTGCCTGCCTGTCCTCTCTCTGTGTGTGTGTGTGTATACGTGTAATTCAAAGAATAGCCTTAGATGCTATCCCAAATACCTCCCACCATCTTCATTCTAAAAGCAGGGTCTCTTATTGATCTGAGACTCACTAAGAAGGTCAAGTGATCTGGCTGGACAGAGAGCCCACAGATCAAACTGTCTCCACCTGTCCGACACTGAGATTCCAAGTACATCACTCAACCACCCAGCTTTTTATGTTTGCTCCAGGAATTGAACTCAGATTCTTGCGTTTGGAGCAGGTGCTTTACTTGTTGAATTATCTCTCCAGCCCTTCTGCATTTTTAATTGAACTCAAACTTGTATGATCTACCTGATGGACGGCAGGGTTCATCTCCATCAGTGAGCTATTCTGCACAAACTCTGATCTGTAGGTGTGGACACACTTGGCCTTGGACCATCTCCTGATTATTAACACCAAGGGAGCACCCAGAGTGCTCATCCTGAGATCACTTTCCCTCGGACACCTCTCTGAGATGGACATATACCCTGCTCTCCATGTTTCTCCAGATGTTCAAAAGGCAACAGAAGGCAACTCCTATTCCGGATGGAGAGTAGTAATAATAACGAGATCAATCTATTAAAATCATCTACCAAGAGCAGGCCCGGAATAGGGTGGAATGTTTTCTAAGCGAAAGTGGAGAGGGAAGAGGGGAAAGGAGATGAGGACACATCTAAGAATAACATCTAATTTGCTGCTCAGCCCATTCCAGGTCCAGAATGAAAAATGGTAGTTTCTGGAAGACAGGCAAGCAGATCTGGGCACTTGCTTGTGGATGGAGTAGGAAGGGTCTGCTGCCAGGGTGGCAGCCTGTGGCATTCCATGGGGCAATCATTTGAATGTATCCTGCAGCTGTGTTCTCCTGGGGAGCTAAGGAAGGCAGCAAAATCACTCACTACAAGCTGGAGACTGGAAACTCACAGTAAGAACTCTTGGAGGTAAGAGCCATCACCACTGAGGAGAAAGGAGCTTGGCTGAACCTCGGCCACGTGGAAGTGACCAGGGAATGAATAGACCAAAGAAGTAAGAAATCACTCATCTGAATGTGTGTAGCACATAGGCCCAGAGGGCTGTGGGCTCACGGGATGTTCCAGAAAACCATCCAGTTTTGAATTCCCTTGGAATTCTGCACTCATCTCCCTCCGTCTCGACTAAATGCAAGTGCATCACTAAGTTTCTCCTGGGTCCGCCCATCTTGCAGAGATGATACTCCTCTCTACACAGGAGTGAAAGGGCCCTCTCTTTGTCTAGCATCTATTACCAAATGCCCAGACCTGCAGTGGGACAGCTGGTTGGTGCCTGTGTGTTTTCCTGACCCCCAGCACTAAGTGAGCCATTCTCTCAGTTAAGTGGCAGAAAGGAGGGACATGTTATCAGGTAGCTACTTGCCATTCGAGGACATGAAGTTTAAACATGAGGGTATCTCACTGCCAGGATACGCTTTGCCACTGACATGTTTTGCGACTTCAAGCAAATCGGTTACCATCTGAAATGTTGTTTCTGCATTGAGGAGGGAAACATAAAATCTTCTACCTCCCTTACATATCAATGTTGAGAATTAAGCACAGAGAAACTAAAAGTAAATTTGAAAGGATAGAACATATTCCAGAATGCAAGCAAGAGTTAGGATTTGAGGGTAATCTAAGTCTTGATTTGTCATTAAATTAAGACTACAAATAAAGGAATTGATCTACTGATCTTCCTCAACTCTTTCTTTATGCACCCTGCTCCCCAGCCCCTGCAAAATGCTCCGAGGCAATTCTTCAGCTCATAATTCTATGTTGTAGTTTCTTTGGAAATTGAAAAAAAAAAGTTAAATTTCAATTGCGGAATAAACACCTTGACTCTCTCTGGAAGGGAAATGTCTGTTTCCGTTAAACAATCCAATTTCAAGTCCTTCACCTGAGCCATGACACAGGGTGGAGGCTCTAGGCGTTGGCATCTCACAGAGACTCTAATTTTCGAAAACTACAGTGAGAACTGGGTTGGCAAGCCGGAGCCACGCGCAAGTGTGAGTGCTTGCCTGTTGCTCCGTTTCAGTATACACTACGATGTCAGAGCAGGAAGCAATTTTCAGTTTCCCAACAGCTTTCAAGAGAAGCATGGGTGGCTCCGGAGAAGGGAACCCCCACCGAGATGTAAAGGAGAAACAGGAGAATGTATACACGCATTGTATACATACATAAGTTTGGGTTTGGTGAATTAACAATCACAACTGGTATTTCTGTTTGTTTTCTCCCCAGTTTTCACCCCTTTGTTTCTTTCTAACAGAACCGCACCATGGATCAGAAGCCACACTCTTACCCGCGGTCCTGGGCTTCACCTCACACATCCCACCATCTTACCACTGATTGCTTTTGGGTGGGTATGTGCCCTCGCATACTAAGACACTAACTATGGAGAGGAGTCTTCTGGGAGGTCCATAAGAAAGAGCCCATTTCTTTCACGACACAGACTATTGTTCTGCTGGAAGTTGTGGTTTGAACAAAGGCAGCCTTCTTGTGATGTTGATTGGAGCAAGCCAGAGACAGCAGTTAGGAGCTGTGAAAAACTTGTGCAATATATATATATATATATATATATATATATGTGTGTGTGTGTGTGTGTGTGTGTGTGTGTGTGTGTGTGAATACACACACACACACACGTATATAAGCCTCATGATTGAGTCCCGCTTCTAAATACCTACCCTCTGAATTTCTTTTCATGAGTTGGGGACCTTTTACAGTTGACAGTCAGTATTGCCCTAGCTAATTCGTTTCCCATTCACACTAATACTTGCTGTTGATACTGCTGTGTCATTGAATGAACAGGAGAATACGGGGCTAAGATAGTGCGAAGAAAACCTCACAAACTGATTGAACAGATTCCCAAACACAGCCTTGTCCTAGGCACCATGCTAGGGTTCCTTGAGTCAAAAACCCAACTGTTCTCTGGGAGTCCGAGATGAAATATGCTCATGAATTCAAGCATATGGCACAACAAAAATTATACAAACATTGCTCAAAGCCATCATTTTCCCTCAGAAGAACCTCTGAAACATTGGGTAACAAGTGGTTTACTTATATATGTGAGTATTGAGTACTTGCTTGCCTATGTATCTTCCTCAAACCACTTCAACTAAAAATGATTCTTCTAGAGTCCTGCATCTTGACTCAATCAGGACCTGCTAAATGGATTTTCATTTTGCATAAAGCAACTGTAATATTAGACAGCATGGCTTTAGGGAATATAAAATTGTTACAGACAAGCCTTGTCTTCAAAAGGACTACACTTTAAGAAGAAAGATGAACACTTACCATCTAAGTGCACCTATCCCACATCAGCAACACAGATGGCAAACTCATGTGGAGTTGGCCAAGGGTCAGATTGCTTCTGGCCAGGGTTATGGGATACTGCCCCATAAAAGACATAGGATTGAATCTGCACCTTGAAAAACATAAAGATTTTGAAAGCAGGGGTCAGGGCAGCATGGGAATACCACAGGTAGGAAAAAAACAGCATTATAAGATGGCAGAAGGATTTCCTTTAGGATCTGTTGACTGATGGATTAGACCATTTGATGACAGAAACAGGACTCCAAAATGTCTTGACATGCTGCAAGAATAATTGCCGGTAAGGATGAAAATGAACCAGCCTCAACGTACCATTTTGCATTTGCTTAGTAAAGGGGAAATGCACACAATCACAGTTGCTGATAAGGAGAAGACTGTGTTTTGCTGAGTGGCAGGATCTGCAGTCCAGCTGCCTGTCCAGGAGGCCGAGGCAGGTCTGTGTCTCTCTGAAAACATGGTGCCCTGTATTTCTGTTCAAATAAATTGCATTCATTTTCTATTGCTGCCATACAAAATTACCACAAGCACATAGGGTTTAAGACGATGCAAATTGGTTTTCTTGCAGTTCTGGGGGCTAGAAGTGCAGCACGGGTCTCACTGGGCTGAAATTTAGTTGCCCAGTCACTGATGTTTCCTGGGAGCTTCATGGGACAATCCATTTCCTTCCCAGTTGTTGCTGGGATTTTGTTCTTTGAGTTTAAAGTACTAAGGTGCCTGGTTCTTTGCTGTCTATAAGCTTGGGAGCATTCCTAGCTCCTAGAGGCTACCCCAACCCTCAGTCATATGGTCCCTTTCTTCCATCTTCAAAGCTGGCCGTGAGCGGCAGGCCTGATCCTCACATCACTTCTCTCTGCTGGGAGAACCATTTGTAACTCTTCAAGACTCGGTGGCTGCCTGGACATCTCTCACCTTAAAACTATCTGCAAAGCCCCTTTGCCATCTAACATTATAATACTCGTATGTGTTTATTTACTACGCCAACACACATGCACACACATCATATGTTTACACAACACACGCATTCAGAGATTCACAAGAATTAAGACTTGAATATCTTAGGGGGCATTATTCTGCCTATTAGCTATTTTCCTCTTGATCAGGACTGAGTACCACTGCCTCAGCTGATCAGTGACAAAATGGAGTGAATCTTTGTAGGAATTATCATGGTGCCTGTAAAACTCAAAACTGTACCATTTCTCAAGTGATAATTGAGTGAAACCAAGAGCATTTACACTGGTCTTATTAGGAATAAAGCCTGCCATAGAGGGGGCTTACTTTGTGCTACACAGAATATGCAGAGTAAAGATAAGGAAAGGAGGACAAATTTTGTTACAACACAGGGAACATAATCGTTGGTTTCCAAAAACCGGCTCCAATAGATCTTGGTGAGCATTCTCTTCCTATGCAATGCTCACGTCTACAGCCCAAACGTGGACTCACTAAGCTTTGCCTCCAACCAGTGAAACTGCCATTGCTACAGTCACCAAGAAGTCTTGTCGCCAAGACTGGAGAGTCCATCACCAAGAGGTCTTGCAGCTTCCATTTTTGTGAGCCCTGAGCTACTGTATTAGAAGAGCCGCCATACTTCTATGAGCGGTCCCAACAATGTCAGCAGTATCATCTGGTTTACCGCTATGCGGATTTCTACTCAAAGACTCAGAAGCTGGATAAATGATTGTTTTAAACATCTAAGTATAGGGGTGATTTGTGATGAAAGTGACTGTATTCCTGCCTCACTAATTTGTGTGTGTGAGAGAGTGTTGTGTGTTCAGTTCCCAGCTAACTGATACACCTACCTCACTGATTGTGTGTTTGTACCCACATCCAACACGAGTGCTCCAACTCCCCTTCTGGTTGGGCTGTGTTTGTACACATGTCCAAGTACATTTTGAGTTGTTTGTTATACAAACCATATTTTTGCATAAGAGAATTTGTTTTTCTTCACCTTTGAATGGGAAAAGGGGACACGGACTTCCGCAATCTGTCTCAGCTTTCATTTCCTTCATTGCGTTGGACTTAATGTGCTGCTTTCTAGGCATTCCCTTGTGCACTTCCTTTCCCCGACGTCATTGTTTCCCTGACAACTCAAGTGTGGGAGAACAGTTTCAGTCATTTTGCTGTCATAATTCATTTACCTTCAAAAACAATGTAAAGCAAAGCTAAACTGAAATCTAGAGCAGTGATTAAAAACAGATGATGTAAGCAAAGAGTGCCCTCGGAACAAGTGAAAATATCCAAGATGGTGAAAGAGAAGACAGAAGTCCCCAGGCACCCCAGGGCTCTGATACACACGGCAGAGCTTCAGGTCACAGCGTAGACGGTAACATAGGATATAAAATAGCTTTTTGTGATGGGAAGTCTTGACTGTCACCTTGGTAGAATTTAGATTCACCGTGGAAACAAACACATTTTTATTGAAAATGTTTTTGTTGAAAAATTCTTTTTACATTAAAAAATAAAAAATTAAAGATAAGCATTGAGCCTCAGACTAAGCGCAGACAGATGGGTTTAGATTTGCTTTTGAGTCTTAGTTTTATGGTAATTCAAATAAGAATTGAAGGAGAAATGTGGATATTTCTCCTTCAAACCATGGTAGTCCCTATAATAAGTACTTTACATACGCCACATCTTTTAAAACTGTTAATCCTGTGAGGTGTGATTATTATTTCCTTCATTTTTAGATAAGGAAATGAGTAAAAAATATTATTAATTAATCAATAAAGTACATATTTATATACAATGTACCATAATATTCAGATACATGTACAAATCATGGAATGGTAAATAAGCTAATTCATCTATTTATTACCTCTCATAGTTAGCAATTTTGATGCTAAAATTACTTGTTTAGTTAAACTGAGCACATGTTCCAGAATTCTCTCTCACTAAAATAGTGAGAAAGATATGTTTCCCTGCATTGTGATAAATCGGAAGCTATTTGAATGAGAAGTTGTCAGTGATGAAAAGAGTATAGTTATCAAATAGGAAGCCACACTGAGGGAGTGTGAGAGGAGACAAGTCTCATCCTGTAGTGTCTGGTAAGTGCACGTCCGAATTTCCTGCGTTCCGTCCAGGGTGTTTCTTTCTGATACGACTTCACTTATAGGGAACACATATGGGAGGAGGTGAAAGCTGCAGCGTGGAAAGTGGAGGGAAACCTACCCACACTGCCATCTAACCTTTGGAAATACCCCTGGGGACCTCAGATGGCCGTTCTGTCACCCATTCTCTGAAATTGTTCCAGATGCTGTCAAACCCTCCATTTGGCTTACTCCTTGCAAACATCCATGGGTGGCGTTGCTTTCATAAATAAATGAAATGAGCTCTGAGGGGGTGGGTGGCATGCAGAAGTTGTCACAGGTGGAATGAAATGGAGCTGGCGTTACAGTTTGTGTCTTCCTGCTTTTACCTGTGTCCCCATGTCCTTCTGCTTGAAAGCCCCTCGGAGGGCCAAACAGATGTGGCAAAATAATAATAATAATAAAGGGTTAAAAATGGCATCCTGCAACTTTCAGGACTTCAGGATGTAAGGACCCTCAGCCGTGGACAGTTGACATTCTGTGCCTTCGGTCTGTTTGATCTCTATGCTACTGGACAGTTGAGAAGCACTATTTTGGACTATGTTTCTCCATGCTTCCCTGTATGTTTTGGAAGGTACAGGATGTGTTTAAAAGCTGTGTTCCAGACAAGCTGTCTTTCCATTTCTCCCCTGCTATTAATTATCTATTCATCCTGACAGTTCATGGATCTTTTTTGGCCGCTGATGACCGTACTGTTTTCTTTGTGGACAGCAGGAAAGACAGCCCTGCTGATAGACACGGCCGTGTGGAATGAGGTGTGTGGCCTTATACAGGGTTTCTCTCTTAACCTTTCTAAGCCCCCGTTGTCAGAAGTGAGAGAGGCAGATGTGACTTGAAAAGCCAGGTTCTGGAATGTTATCACTCTTCTGCTCCCGAGACAGAGTTCCAGGGAGGGACTGTTTACTTTCTAAACCAAAGCCCTGCTTGAGTGAGGGCTCTGTTTCCACCACTGCCACATCCTGTTAATGGGAGTGTCACAGATGGTTCCAAACCCTTGGCCACTTCAGCTGTGTAAGTGCCTCTGCCAAGTGCAACACTGGAGAGTGAACATGGTACCAATAATAAGCTGGGCTGCTGAGATGGTTCAGCAGGTAAAAACAATTGCCTGGCAACGGGATTTGATCTCTGGAACCCAGGGTAGAAGATGAAAACCAACTCCCTCAAATCGTCCTTCGACCTTCATGCTCATGATGGCCACCTTCGTGCACACACACACACACACACACACACACACACACACACACACACACACACCTGTCAACATGTAGGTTGGACTATAGTGGATAGGGCTTACTTCCACTACCATGGTTCTCCTCTCTGCCATCATAGCCTTCCTCCTTCTTCCATTAACCTTACATGAGTTACTATAGGAATTCCTGATTTGTGGAAATAACTTGATAATGTAGTTTTTGGATAATCCACAGAGTCTAGGCTTTCTAAAAGTCATGTTGTGGAGAATCTCTAATGAAAAAAATGTCTCAATAAAGCAATCCCTGAACTTCAGCTGTTCTCAAAAGAAGAAAGAAAGAAGCTCGGTATATTTGAGTGGTTATACTCTTGAGAAGGAGGCAACTATTGTCTTGATATCAAGACTAAAATGCAGCCTAGACTTTCATAAATAGCAAATTATAATCAAATCAAAGGTTTTGCTAGTGAAAGCTACCTTCTCTCTTAGACTTTTTTTAGGGAGCATGTGTCAGCATGACAGGATGTCAGTCTCTGTTTCCACAGAAAGATGTAGAAACCCACCCAGAAGAACCTTTAGAAAACTCTCTCTTGTTTCCTAGAGAAGAACATCAATGATGGTGGTATACCTATCTCTCCTCAACTGTTTTTGTGTTTCTTGTTTTGGAGACTCTTATTGTATCTGAATGCGCTATGTGAGGTGCCAAGGAAGAAATTCAATCGTCAGTCCACCTGCCTGGGAAACCTAGGAACCACAACAATGACTGGTCCTGCAAGATATTCCCAACAATACAGTAGGACACTTTTATCTCCAGTCATCAACAATTGTCTAATTGGACTCTGAGGTCTGTTTAATAGGCAAGAACTCATGCCTGGTCCTATAAACCCATTTCAACCACCCATGGCTGGAGCAGTCATAAACATCAGTGGAGAGATCTTTGTTTTTTATTTTGGCTTTTTGAAACAGGGTCTCTCTGTAGCTTTGGAGCCTGTCCAAGAACTGCTCTTGTAGACCAGATTGACCTCAAACTCACAGAAATACACCTTCCTCTATCTCCTGTGTGCTGGGATTAAAGGTGTGCACCACCGCCGCCTGGCAGCCAATATATTTTTTAACTGTATTTTAAGTACTTATGCCCATAGATAAGTATAACTCTCACCCCTCTTCTGAGAAGCTTCTTTTTCTGGGAGATAGAGGAGTCTGCAGACACCTACAACTGGTCAGCATGCAGAGAACAAGTGACACGGGTATCTAGCCCCAGTTGGCAACTCTACAAAGTAATCCTTTCATATGAGTCTTGGGGAACACCAAGTCAAGAGGAATAAAAAGATTTTGAGAATGAAGGGCAGGGGATGTATAAATGTTTTATACATAAAAGGCAACATTGCAGCAAATATAGATCCTTTTCTTTGCAACCTGTTCTTTTGGTTGTTAGTTTAAAAAAAATGTTTCCTATATCATTTGATGAAGAATTAGGGAACAGGCTGCAGGTCTTTGCTGCCTATTTGAGGCTGTGTCTCCTTGCCCCATAATCTAACTTCAGAATGTTGATTACAGATGCCTGTACATAAAGAAGAATTAGGACATGGATAAGTTTATCACCGAAGGAAAGACAGCAAGGAAATCATAATGATTTGCTCACTGAATATGTGAGCAATGGATGGGAAACCTAGCAATGACTCAGAGGCAAATACGTTGTAAGGGAGCATCATGGGAAAGAACTGGGACAAGATCAGAATCCAATCCTACAGGCTGCAATGTATCTGCGTGTTCTCAAATGAATCACTATCTCTCTCAAAAGCTTAGTTTTCACATGGAAAATGAGGCTGTGTGTGCAAGCGTGTGCACACACGCACGTGCACTGGAGATCATTTCTAATACTCTATCCTGTTCAAACATTTTGTGTTCTGCAGCTATGCCACACAAAGGCAATTAAAACCTGTGCTCTCTCTAAAACTTTCAGGTATTTTTCTCTTTAAAGAAACCAGCATGCCACATCTCTCCACTGATGCAGGGATAGTATGATCCAAAATAGTTTGAGTTTTGATTCATTTTACAGAGGTCATATCCCATTACTTAGCATGTTAAACCAAAATCATCTTCTCATGTGTTTCAGAAAAGTCCAGGCATTTGGCTGAAACATAGAGCAAATATCCCCTATTAATGTGTGACAGACCCATATGGAGAAAAGCTCTTTCTGCGTCCCATATGGCACCGCTGAATAGGGCTGTAGTTCCTGGCTGTGAAATGGTTTCATGACCAGGTGGGTGGCTTATTTTACAGGTTGGTGACAATCCTGTGTGACTTTCCCATAGAGAGGAAATGGAGAAGGAATTCTTCCGCTATAGCCCAGGGCTGTCAGCAAGGTCTGTCACATGGGCTATTCATTCTTCTGCCAAATTGAAAGTGGGTGAACTGTTATGAGGAAAACAAGCAAAAATTCAAGCCAACCTTTCCTGAAGCCCAAGTTTCAATCTTGTAAGGATGAATCAGCTTTTTCCAAAGAAGATGCTCACCACAACCCTAGCTCAGTCTGAATGGAGTAAGTGTGGTGTAGCTTTCTGTGAAGAGATAAAGTGAAGAACAGGTTCCCGAGTCCTGCAATAGAGCATAAGTCCAGAGATCAGGGCTAAGGGGTTTCAAGGTTTACATTAGTCTGAGCGCCCTGCCCCCAAGTCATGCTGAGTCAGCTGTTTCTTTCTAAGGTTTAATACAGAGTTCACAAAGGAAAGAGACCGTTGTGCTGAAAAAATATGAGAAAAAAACCGAGTCAATCATCGTTCCACTTCGTGGGAAGAGCGAGATCAAACACGTGTCGTCTCCACCACTGCCCTCCACAGCTTAAATCGAAACCAATTGTGTTGTTCCTACAACCTGGGAGTGAAAGCACAAGGCTCTCACTTTTCTCGAATACTCTTCTCCAATTTTTTTTTGACTGCTCATATCTCAGTGCTGTGAGTAATAGACTTTAGTAAATGTGATCCCATGCACATTACATGTTGTATAATGACATATAATATAAGAGTTACGCATGTGTACATCCATAGCTTTTCAGTGTGTGAACTGACATATGCAGCTAGGCGTGGATGCATAAAAAGTGCGCTGTAGAGAAAAGCAGTTAACTGAGAGACTATCAGGGAAGGTGGATCATGGTCCTATGACGCTCTAGAAAATCAGAGGCAGAAAAACTATAGAAATGGATTTGCATCTACCATACAACTTCACATGTACATGTGCACACACACACGTTATGATTTCCCAGAGATGGTTATAATAGCTATGAATGTACAATGACTGGAAAGATTCTAAATCAAAAACTCAAGAGGACTGGACTACTGAAACAATTTGACCAGTCAGAGAAAACTGCTCTTTCTTAAATAAACTTTCGAAATACCAAAAGGTGCCAAAACTTTAGGAATTTTATTAAAGATAACGTAGTTCAAAGAAAAAATGCTCCTGTACTATTTGTAAATGCCAAAACTGATACGTCTCTTCCTCCTGACTATCAAGGGACCGGAAGCCCAGTGTCACACCATGGTGATTATTGATGCACGTTTCTTTGCAGTAAACCAACATTCACTTGTGTTTCACTGGGGCCATTCGGGATTCGTTCACATGCTGACTGAGTTCAACTTTTGCGATCACTTATCGTAGCATCCTAATTCTCCTGCATTCTGATTAACTATGTGAAATGACTTGAAACCAAATAGGACTGGGAGTCATTGACTGTGCTCCAAAGCACAAAACTCTCAGTCTGAAAGCCACAAGAGGGCGCTAGACCACTATATGGGTCTCCTGCATGTCCTTATCACCTGAGGCACAAAGCAAGGGTTAGTGTTGGCATAACACTGACTTTGAGAGTAGCACATAGCCACATGCGCAGTTTGTCCTCAAGTCTGTGTCAGAGGCACTCTGTAATCACCGGCACCATGAAGCACTCAGTTGGCATGTGTGGGTTGTGCTAAAAACAGTAGAATTCACATACGTTTTGAAAAATAACAAAATGGAGTCAGGTCCATTTCCAAAGTTCTAAGAAAAAGTCGGGTGGTACTTTAGGCTGTAAGTTTAAAAAGCATTGTCGACAGCAGCGCAGTAGGGGTAAACATTAGAGTTAGACAGATGGGAGCCTTCTACATCTGCTTTGGAAAACCTCACAGTCAGTGAGACTTCTGCTGGTCACAAGATTCTCTCTAGTCTGGGATTTACACTGGGCGTCACCCAAGCTATTCATTTTCTCTACTCCTGAAGTGCTGTAACCTCATAAGCCTTCCAGAAAACTGGTCTCAGGCTAATGAACCACACTTGCAAACCCCTTCTAAACACAGAACGGGGCTGGACAATTAGCATTCCACTTGAAAACAATGGCAAGAAATTCAGTCAATAGATTAGTTTGAGTAAAATCAACAAACGGATTATTTGGGTCAGTGAAGACGTGTCTTTCCAAATTCAAAAGAGCCAATCACGTTAGTTCAGCCAAATGTGAATCAACATGGGGAAAAATAATCAGTCAAGAATGTTCCTTGGGATCATGGAAATCACATCTAGGAATGAAGGCGGACTTTCTTTTCTCTTTCAACAGTTACATTTAATATTGTATAGAAAATGATTCTTTTGTTACCATAACTGTGCAGAAAATATTCTTTCCACTGAAGACGGATGGGTGGGTGGATAAATAGAGATTAGTAGATAGCATCAGACTGTGAGTTAGAGAAATAAGTTATATAATAGGGCAAAGCAGAGACTACTGCAGCCACAGCAACAAAGTGACGTCGTCATTTTTCCAAAGCAGTCTTTATCTCTTTGGAGGCGATGGATATATAAGCAATTTTACATAGTCCCTCCTAATCATTAAGAGACATGCTTCCCATCCCTGGTTTTGATTAAATAATCTTCACTCTGAGTTCTAGACTAATGGCCTCCCGTTTTGCTTCATTCTTTTCATTTTGAAAAAAAATTGCATGCATTTTACTTCTGGGAGAACAGTGTGTTATTTTCATATGGGTTTGCACTGAATGACCCCCGGATCTCTGGCAGATGTGTCCTGATTCAAATGTTAGTGCCTCTATTGTCTTCCCATCTTCCTAAGTGTTGACCCAGGCTATGGATCCTGTGAGTCCATTCTTTGTCCCGCTCTCAAGTTTTGCTTTCTGGCTCCATGCACACTCCTCTCCTCAGGGGTTGAGCTCCTTCTGGTGTTGCCTGTGGGTGACATTCTTTTTCATGGTAGCTGTGCAGAGTCTGCTGATGATATCTTGGATTCTTAACTTGGCTTTAGTCAACTCTCTTTCTTCTACTGTTTAGCTGACCAATTTAAAAATCTCATTTTTTTCTGAGTTCTAGTTATCAATTTCTTTATATTCTTTGTTTCTTGACTCTTTTATTAGCTTAATAGTATACTTCAACTTGTGACATTCTCTCTCCCAGTTCTGTTTTCAGAGGGTGACAGCGATGATGCCCATCTTCTCTGAAAGTCGCTTCATCATCTTCTGGGATTCCCTCAAACACTCCAATGGAGGAGACCCAGGACCATCTCCCCCTGGGGGCACTCTGAAGCTGCCTTTCTGACTTGTCTTCCCTCTTTTGCCAAACACAGGCGTTTTTAAATTAGGAAATGAAAATGATGGTTATAGTCTCTGCCAGCGGCTCATCTTGTACACTCCAGGGAAAAAATGTGGTTAACAGAGCTAATGTCTGTGGCAGGCGATGGCAGCTTATGGGAAACTGTTGAAACATACCAAGTGCCACAGGTTCAGATCAGGAGAAATGACTGGAGTGTTAGACCACACAGAGGCTCCTAGCAGAGGCCCCTGAAGTTAGCCAGGAGCCTCACCAGGAAACACACCTCCTCCAGTCGATGCATGGTAGGCACACAGGGTAAAGGGAACATGGAAGTTGTCCAAATTTTTGTTTCCATAGAGTACCAACCTAAACATACCTGGTCCACAGGAACCTGTAAGCAGCTAGGCAGGCAAATAATTATCTCAGTCATCTGTGTTATATGGCAAGCAGTAACACAGTCTTTCTCCAGCCACCGTGGAGACTGGTTTCAATGTCCTTTTGAGGTTTGTGGTCCCGTGCATGATAGTCCTTCAGGACGAGACAGGGGGGTGGGTTAAAAAAAAGAGAGAAGAAAATTTGGGAATTTGAGCCCTTTGTCTAAGCTCAGAACTGAGGCTAGGAAAATTCCACATTATCTTGGCTAAACAGTGGTTTTCTGCATCCGTCAATGTTGAAATTAGTTGGATTGTCTGAAATATTCAAAAGCTGCAGCTGCGTAATTTTGTTTCATCTGCAGTTCAGATGCCAGAGGCTGATGACACAAGTCCCACTGGACGTGCTGCACGCCGCTGTAATGTCAGATGACACACAGGGGCTCTTGGGTGGGACTCGCCACACTGTCACCTTTAATCTACCTCCGACTGCTGAAAGCTTGCACACTGCCTGACCCGTCCCAGTGCCGCTGATTCCACGGTATCGCCTGATCCTGGCTCAGCCCTCTCTGCCGCTCTCAATACTTGGTGTGGCTTCTTAGACTCCACTTGGCAAGTTTCCTCTTGCATTTAGGTCTATAATTGTGCCATCGAGGCTTGACAACGCCACAAGACACCTGCTTAAGATTGGGCCTCCAGCTTCTTATTCTGGATATAGGAAGCAGCCCAGAGCTCCTGTCTCCTTCTGAGAAGTTAGAAACTGCCAATGATTATTGGGAGATGGGGTGATGCTTTCTTTAATGGTGTAGACATTAGGAGACTAACATGGACAGAAGAAAGGGCCCCAGGTGAAAGGAAGGGGCATACAAATAGGTAACAGGACAAATATAAACACAATACATGGCATAGATATGCATCTAACTGTCGAAAACAAAGAGAAACTCTTTCACAGTGACTCCTGGAAAATAAATAAACAAAGCAAAAATAACTCTCCAAACCAGAAGCTAGCTTTGACACATTCAAAACGGAGAAGCCACCGTTGCTATATGTCCCAGGTACAGTAAGAACCCTGAAGAAATGGGGCTTGCATCTGAATAATAAAACATATCCCTTTCAATCACGTGATCACTTTCAGTCCCTTGCATGAAGCCCTTTTTCCTTTAGGAAAATGGAGACTGCCATACCCAGAGGCCGAGAAGCAGAATCACTCTGCATAGAAATGAGAGATGGAAATCAACGACCTGGATTTCATCTGTTCCTTTCTCTCCACCATGTGACCTCCCAGTATGCTCCCCGATCCTTCCCGAGAAAGAGCCCCGGGAAGCACAAAGGCTCTTCTATTTCCATCTTTTAGCTCCAACAAGATGAGGATCAGCAGGCTAGCAGACACACTTGGGAATAATGGCTGTGCTCTCTCAGCAGGCCCCCTGCCCCCAGTGCCTTTATCCCCACTCAGAGTGACCTAGACAGAACAAGCTCGCTCTGTAATGACCACTTCGTCAGCAGGGGTTGTGTATTTAGGAGCAGGAAATATAAGCTTTTGTGGTCAGTGTGATGTCATCCCACCCACTAAACAGGCCTTTATAACTTGACCACAAAGAGCATGAAAGGGGTAGACACACACATACGGGGAGAGAGGGCATGGGGCCGCCAGCAGTTGTCTGCCTTGAAAGGAGCATTGTGTCTTCCAAATGTTTCCCCAAAGCCTGATGTTTGGGCCACAGTAGACAAACATCTGGGTGATATATGGTGTTTTCTCTACATTGTTCAATCCCCCAGATCATCCTCTCTCTCTCTCTCTCTCTCTCTCTCTCTCTCTCTCTCTCTCTCTCTCTCTCTCTCGTCCCTTCATGCTTAGCTTCAGGTTTTTATTTTGTTTTGTTTTACTCCCCCTTAGTCTAAGGATACATTTTCAAATTTTTCTGTTGTTTTAGATCCGGGGGTTCATGATGCGTATTCACACATACACTTTTTTACTTTGTTTCTGGAGTACTTGTTAGAAGGAAAGAGCAGAAATCCACAGTGGAGGAATGGAAGAGAAAGATAGAGAGCAGGGGAGAAAGTAGGCAAGCACCCAAAGAGATAGCTGGCCGAGTGACATAACAAAGATTTCTAAGTCGAGAATATCTTGGTTTTCTCACTGGTTTCAGAGAGACCGGATTGAATGACTCAGTAACGTTTGGGATCACTGTGTACAAGTTCGCAGCAACGGACCACCCCACGTTTGGCCCTACCTATTGTTTTACCTTTGGGTGAAGAAAGGTGTGTATTGGGCACAGATACCAATGCTCACATTAAATACTAGCAGGGGAAGGAAACGAAGGAGGATGGATGTGGGCATGTTTGTTTTTATATTATTTGATTTTGTTTGGTTCGGGGGATTTGTGGGTGGTTTGTTGATAAAGTAGATGGGACAAAGGGTATAGGAAAGCTGGGTTCACCTAAGAGATACATCTGTATGAACTACTCTCTTGCCACTCACATCTTTGAGGCTGGGGGAAGAGTCAGGGCAAAAGAGAAAGGGGAGGGAGAGGAGGAGAAGCTGTGTTGGCAGCTGCCTGTCTGACTGCTAAATTAGGTTGATGGAAAAGTATGGCTTCCTCAATTTGCAGGGTGTGGGAAGGTCCCTCCCAGGGCTGAGCTTTCCCCTGAGGAATGGACAGCAGGAAACACCTGCTTCACTCACCCTGGCTTTTTCCCCATTAGGAATTTTGGGTCCCCTCCCTCTTACTCTCTGTGTTGCACAATGGACAAGCAGATTTCCACAGGTCCCCCTTTAAGAGAGGAAGTCTGGAAACATCTAGTGCAATAAATGCACTCTGGTGGCTCTCCTATCTGCATCCCCGCCACACACTCTTCTCCTGTCTTCCAGTTTGACTTCTATTATTGCTTCCTCAAGCCAGCCCCCCCGACCCTTACGTTAATAATATTTTTCGCCTAGAATAAACCAAAAATAAGAAGCAAACACAGAATGCTGAGAGGCAAATGTACATTCTGTTCACCGGGATTCCTAATTTTAGAGTTTTCCCTTCCCCTTCTTGCAACCAAGGGGGAAACAAATGCAATTTCCATTCTGGAAAAACATATGCAAGCATGCATCAGACCAAGATAGTAGCTTCCAAATGTCCTCCCAAAGGAGAAGCTGTGAGCAGCTTCTCGGGAGAGCCTTCATCCACCATGGGAAACATCATCCCATAAACTGTGTGCACCATCATGCACAGAATGCAGAATCGGTGTTACTGTATAAAACCATTCAAGAGCCGGGCGGTGGTAGTGCATGCCTTTAATCCCAGCACTTGGGAGGCAGAATCAGGCAGATCTTTGTGAGTTCGTGATATACAAGAGCTAGTTCCAGGACAGGCTCCAAAGCTACAGAGAAACCCTGTCTCGAAAAACAAAAAACAAATAAACAAACAAAAAAAACCATTCAAGAGACCCATTGGGCTTATAAAGTCTATCAAATGTCCCCAGATCCAAAGACATGAGCGCCCCAGAAATGTTTGCAAAAGGACCTTCTTTTGATCTCTCTGGAGACAAAGAAAACCTTGCACAAGAAAGACAGGAAAAACAACAACAACAACAAAAAAAACCCAAGCAACTGAAAGCATTCTAATCGTGGGAAGAGTTCAATGTTACACATGTCTGGTCCATGAGAAGAATATTTTGCCTTCTAGGAGGTCTATAGGAGGCATAGGTGTAGTGTTTGAATCAATAAAACTTAACGAATAACTGTAAAATGCAGGGCTGTGATCTTGACACGTACTGAGCTACCTCCTCTCTCGGGTAATCTGTAAAATTGGACTGTTAGGACAGACAATCTTTTTTTTTTTTTTTGGTTTTTCGAGACAGGGTTTCTCTGTGGCTTTGGAGCCTGTCCTGAAACTAGCTCTTGTAGACCAGGCTGGTCTCGAACTCACAGAGATCCACCTGCCTCTGCCTCCCGAGTGCTGGGATTAAAGGCGTGCGCCACCACCGCCCGGCTAGGACAGACAATCTTTGATGCTGCTTCTGTCACAATGTATCTGCCAATAAAGATCTGGATGTCTTATTTGAATTGCTCTTGAAACCAAGAATGAAACGAGAAAAAGCAAGGGAATAAAATTTATGAAAAGAATACTAAATACTCGCCAGTGACGAGATGAACAAATTCAACCCATTTGGTGATCAGAGAAATATAAATGAAAACCTAGAGGTTCACGGCTACATCTTAGCTTGGCCAGAACGGGAAAGAAACATTTTCACAATTTAAAAAAATGTATGAATGGTTACAGTCGCAGCACTTTGGAAATGACACATACGCCCCACTATGGTCCTGTTGTCTATACTTTCACTTTCTGCAGCTCTAACTTGACCTAAAATATGAAATGGAAAAATTCTAGAAACAAGCAGTTCACACGTTTTAAGGACGAAATCTCATGTCACCTGCTCTATCCCAACCAGAATGCCCATCACTCCTTTGTCTTGAGCAGTGGTTCTCAACCTTCCTAATGCTGAGACCCTTTAATATAGTTCCTCATGTTGTGGTGACCCCCGACTATAAAACCACCTTTGTTGCTACTTCGTAACCATAATTTTGCTACTGTTATGAGTAGTAATTTAAATACATACAAGAGATCTGATATGTGATTCTGTGAAAGGGTCCTTCCACCCTCAAGGGGTCACAGCCCACAGGCTGAGAACCACTGGTCTAGAGCATCTATGCTGTACACACTGCCAAGCCTCCATTAGTTACTTAGGCATCTCAGGTATCAAAGTTTTTGTGGCCAATTAACCTGATTTTATTTAATAATGACTCCAAAGCACAGAGTAGTGATGCTGGCAACTCAGACATGCCAAGAGGCTGTAAAGTGCACCCTTTGGGTAAAAAGATAAATGCTCCCAACTTAATAAAAAGAAGAGGGGAAGACACATTGAGATTGCTAAAGTCTGTGGTAAGGACAAATCTTCTCCCCACAAACTTGTGAAGGAGGAACAAGGAATTTGGGTTAGCTTTGCTGTCACTCCTCACACTGAGCAAATGAAGGTTACAGAGCTTGTTGTGTGGGAAAGACACTGGGTTACAGGGTTCCATGATTTCAGATATCCACTGGGGACATACTGGATACCACATATCTCGGCACTAAAATACTACTGGCCATTAAAAGTGATCTGTCTCCTAAAATGCCTTAACACTGTAGATAAGGCTCTCTACTATTCTAGCTTTATTTGCTGTGATAAAAAAATATTCTGATCAAAAGCAACTTAGGAAGAAAAGTACTTGTTTGGCTTACAATTCCAGGTCCATCATGTGGTTAAATCATGGAAGTCTGACACAGCTGGTCACCTTACAGTCACAGTCAAGAACAGAGAGAAACGAATGAACCCATGTTGCCTCACCAGCTTCTTTGCTGGTTTTTTTTTCAATTTTATATACTCCAAGGTCAAGCCTAGGGAATGGTGCCACCCACAATTGGATGAGTCTTCTTATATCAATTAATGATCAAGACAAACCTCCACAGACATGCCCACTGGTAAGCTTGTTGTAGATAATCCTTCAATTGAAATTACATTTCTAGGGGGTTCTAGATTGGGTCAAGTTGACTAACTAGTACAGATAAATTAATGGGAAAGAAAGCTAATGAAATACATGTAAGTATTTCACTTAAAGATAACATGGATATACATATATGCTCTTACATAGAAAGATTTGTAATGGGATGTGCACTACAGCACAAACAGTGATTACCTTGAGGTTCTGAAATCATTTGTAATAACTTTACTTTCTAACATTGCTGAATTGTTTCACAGTGAACATAAGCTACTTAAAAAAAATCAATGAACTCCATCTCCACTTGAGAATAATTAAATTAGACTCTGTGAGCATGCTACACATAGAGAAATACTGCATTAGGAACGCTTAACCTTATGGACAATATACGATAAGGGTACCTGTTAACCCAGCACGCTCCGTTGGAGCCCTGCTATATCAGGCATTGCCTGTTGACTCTGTTCAGATTTATCTCTCTTGTATTTGCTGAGCCTCTGCTTCTTCATCTATAAAACAATGGTAATTTCCACCTTGTAAGACAGCAGCAAGAATTCAGTGAAATGACGTGAAGACTGTGCTTAAAATGATTCCAAGCAACAATAAATACAGCATATATGTTTATA
Source organism: Dicrostonyx torquatus (assembly GCA_028555095.1). Classification (NCBI taxonomy): domain Eukaryota; kingdom Metazoa; phylum Chordata; class Mammalia; order Rodentia; family Cricetidae; genus Dicrostonyx; species Dicrostonyx torquatus. The sequence continues at coordinate 837,896 of JAQHUG010000154.1, read as the reverse complement.
CATGGTATGTTTATACTCCAACAACCATACAGTGTAGATTTGTTAGTAGATATATCACACCGGAATGCATGCTGTATACCATTCTTGGCTTGTTTATTACCTGGCAAAATTAGTAATTAATGGGATACTGTGAGTATAGTGAAGAAGTCTTTGGCCACAAATGGCCTTGTTTCTTTTCAGTGAAATGTGTCCTGTGTTCTCTAATGTGTAGCCTCCTTTCAGAGAGAAATAGATAGAGATGCGGTGGGGAGAGAGAGAGAGAGAGAGAGAGAGAGAGAGAGAGAGAGAGAGAGAGAGAGAGAGAGAGAGAAGAGAGGAGAGAGGAGAGAGTTGCTCTTCTATGGGGACTATAACATTAGTGCTTTGCATGGGTGCCTAACAGTTGCCACCACCTTGACCTAGAGACCATAGAGGAATACAAATTAAGAAAACAAAAGATGTAAATTCTTCACCCAAATTGTTGTCACTTAGATGAGGGACACAAGCTAATGCTCTCCAAACTTGGATGCAATTGAATACTTTAGGTATAAAGAAAACTTAAGTACTTAGAGTTTATCTGACTCACTCAGATGAAACCCTCAGAAGAGCTAGGGTTCCAAAGTCAAACTGAAGCGGCCCAGTACGTCTGCTCAGAAGCATCAGAATATTACAAAACAGTAGACAAGGAAGCAAGCTCAGAGCCAGCGGTGTCATGCCCAGGATCTGCCAGGTGACTTCATATGGGATTGAAGTCTATCTGGAATTTAAGATGAGATGAAACAGAGCTAGAGGGCTCTACTAGCTACCTCCTTAACTGGCTGTTAGAGATGGGATGGGGCTTCCCTAATGAACCCGACTCTATAATGTTTCACTGGAAAACAGAGAATGTGAGATGTTGACTTCTCCAATCTGCTGAACACATCAGGTTGCAGGATGGTCTTCCAAGTCTGGTGGATTTGGTGAGATCCAGTCTCTAAACTGTGCAGGGCTTACATAAGGCAAATACATAGGGAAGGCAGGATTGGAGCCCTTGGTGAACTCGCTTCGCTGACCTGAGAGAGGGTCACAGAGTACCAGGGGAGTCAGAAAGTGAGTTTAAGAACAAGCTGAGAAAATATGACAGCATGGGAGGGTGCTGGGAATGAGCAGTCACCAGCACAAAACTCTGGCACCTAATTCTCACCAGTAAACAGCCAACTTGGAAGCCAGGGGCAACCTTCTGTGCTGAGTGCAAAGTGAGAACTGGCTAGGACAAAGAGGTCCTGGGGTGCCGAGCTGAAAGGAGGAGGTGGCCTGGCTGGCCTGGCTAGAAGCACTCAGGATTGCAGAATCAGGCTGCCCAGACTCTTTCCTGCCATCTATACCAGCCAGCATGTCCTTCTCTTCCTCCTGAGTGCCAGGGCTGATGAGGGCAGCAGTTCTGCCATGTTGGGGAGCTGCATTGCTGGCTGGAACAGAGGATATTCATCTGTAAAAGGAGATGATCTATGCTCTACCTCACTCACAGAGAAATTAATGTGTAAATGCCTAAAAATGTCCAAAAGTACTCTAAGAACCGAGAGCATGAATGTTGTCATGTCAGAATCTCATTAATCTCCTCTTTCAAGTCCACTCCTCGGCCAAGGTACACTGGAACCTAAAATCAACAAGGTCATGGTGTCTTCCTCCATTGTGCTTCCTTGCTAATATCTATTGGATGTCTTAACTGGCATTATTTTTTAAATATTGCAAGGATGTTAGGAAGTGAAGACTGGCAAGATGACTGAGCAGGTTAAAAGCACTTGCTCCACAATCTAGTGACCCGTGTTCCAGCCCCAGCCCTCCTCAAACAGCTGTAGGATGCGGTAGTACAGAGTATCTGTAATCTCAGCACTCCTGTGGTAAGGCAGGAGGTGGAGATGGAGACAGGAGAACTGCCCCAAGCTGAAGGGCCTAGAGTGTGCACCACAGCAGAAACAAAACAACCAGAGAGACCTTTTCTCAGCACAGGGAAAGGTGAACTCATGAGCAAAAGTGATGCCCACAGTCACACACACACACACACACACACACACACACAGAGAGAGAGAGAGAGAGAGAGAGAGAGAGAGAGAGAGAGAGAGAGAGAGATAAAGGTAAACATCTATTAGGATGGTGTTTCTACTCAGAGCAAGAAGCCTCCACACCTGAAATTATTTACATCTCTATTCACCTTGGACGTGGTGCCTGGAAAATGTGTTTCTGCACAGAGTCCTGTGAGAAGAAATAGCAATCAAGAGTTCTTCCCCCAGCCTCCCTGTCCTACGACTCAATGCAACTTTGCTTTCTAGGGCGGTGGTCTGAAGGCCTCCACTGTCTATCATCCCTGAGCGTGCTGCAGTTGCAGCATCTTTTGAGTGCTTCATGCATTCGTTGCACTGTCCGAGACCGGGAGGAAGCAAACAATGAAAAGTGTGCACATCGCAGTCTTCACCTTTAAGCATCCTTGGTGGTTGAGGAAGTGAGCTGCATGGAGAAGTATAATTAGCAAATAATTTCCCCCTCATCGCTTGTTTCCGTCAGAGGTTGGATTCATTTGTATACTCCTGAACTCAGTTTCAGAAGTGGGTTGTGAGGTGGGAAGGGGCTAGAGATGCAGGGTGGGTTTCCATGTATTAAATGCTGAAGCTCCCTGAGAGGAGCGGTGTAGTGGGACATTGAAGAACCCTGGTGCAGTGTCGCCGGGTAAAGCAAGACGCATGGCTGTGAGAAAGGGCTGGCTAAGCATTTCCCGTCTGTCTGACTGTCATCTGGGTGAGATGACACCGAATGCTTCCGCTCTGCACACCTGTTAGAGGGTTTGGATGAGACTGTAGTGAGCTTGTACATGCCAAGTGTCTTGCAATGCGCCTGGCATTTGGTAGGTGGAAGAAAGGGAGCTGGCTAGCAGATGCTATGCTCCCCTGGCAGACTCAAGCTTAGCGCTCTCTGGATATGGACACTTTATCGTCCTGTACCATGTTTTCCTTTCTCTCCATCCTAGGAATCTTGTTTGGAGTCTTGAGTATGTTATTGGTGACTTCAGCAAACCCAACCTCTCAAGAAAGCATTCAACTATTGGTAGCAGTGGTGACCTACCTGGCTGTTGGAGACGGCAGGGGAAGGATGAACGCAGGGCCTGACTCTCTGAAAGGAAGGGATTGAGCTTGGAGAACACGCCTTCCTTCTGAAGCCTTTACTCCACTAGTCTGTTTTCTCCACTATGCAGAGGAAATAGGAGGAAGGGAGAGGGGGGGAGCTTATTTTTCTACTTGTCAATCTTGAACACACAACGAGGCTTCAACTGAACACATCTAAATCAGGCTGCATCCTCCTGGCTGGTCCATCAGTCAGCCAATGTTCATCTTGTACCTACTGAATGTATATGCTGTATTAAGTCCCCGGGGAGTGTCTGGCAGTGGGGAGACCACAGAATGTCAAAACAGGAAAACTACATCTTGCCTTAATTGTTTACTGGTATGATTTGGGGTTAGCTACCTTACTTTGATGAGATTCAGTTGTTTTTTTTTTTAAGATTTATTTATTTATTATGTATATAGTGTTCTGTCTGCATGTGTGTCTACAGACCAGAAGAGGGCACCAGATCTCATTACAGATGATTGTGAGCCACCATGTGGTTGCTGGGAATTGAACTCAGGACCTCTGGAAGAATAGTCGGTGTTTTTAAACTCTGAGCCATCTCTCCAGCCCGAGATTTAGTTTTTTAAAACTACAAAAGGAATATAGTACTTTATACCTGGTAGTATTTATTTATTTTGGAACAGGGTTTCTCTGTATAACACTCCTGGCTGTCCTGGAACTCATTTTGTATCTCAGGCTGGCCTCAAACTCAGAGATCTGCCCAACTCTGCCTTCTAAGTGCTGGGATTCAAGGCATGTGCCACTACTGCCGGCTCATATCTTATAATAGTAGTAGGCATGCCAAGATAGAAACATATGCCTAGAAAACTAGAACAGTATAATAGCTTAATAAGTGATAATTGTAGTTGCTATGATTATGATGCTCTTACTGTGGGTGGCATGGGGAGGCTGTGGAGAATGATCACACCTGGTGTGACCTGAATCTTGTCCTGAAACTTCCTCTGCTGAGAATCAATAGTTATGAAGTGACATAGCAAACTCCTATGAAAATTGAAAAACTATCAGAATAATGATTTTTGAATATGTATAATGTGCCAGGCTTTTATACTACGCACTTGAAGTGCCAATCAGGTGGTTTGCTCATCTGAGTAAGGCAACGGCTTGTGGATTAAGAGTGTCTACAAGGTTAGACCTCTACACTCATCTGCCGTCAGGTCCTTGGAGAAACATTGGAGTGTTCGTGCATGAACACATGTCCTGAGTGACAGTGGGCACAGAGGGATGGGTTAGCCCTCATCGTTGGCAGAAGGATCGTTCTTATCTAACTCCAACCACAAGCCAGTCATGACCAACTGAGCTCGTCTCTGCAGCCCTCGGATTATATGTAACAACTGAGAGATTCCTTAAGTGGAAATAATTTCCTGTTTAAATGTTATGCTGATCAGACTGGCATTGGCCTTTGAGCACTCAGTGCTGATGAAGAGATGAACTATTTGAGTGACATTACACCTATAGATTAAGATCCACAGGACTTTTATTGCCAAGGAGGATGATGAAAGATGGAAAGAAAAGGAAATGGGAACAGTGCAAACTAAAATGGGCATAGAAAATCCTTAGTGAAGCTTCCATATTGGAGGACAGTATAGGAACCCTCAACAATTCCAGCATAGTTACTTTTGCCTCTGCTTTAGCATTAAATGTATTTAAATACTTAAATATCACAAAGTCTGCTAACGGACCTCTTCCTACAAAAGCAAAGACATTCAAATGTGTGAGGAGAACCCAAAAGCTGGCATCTATCAAGTACAGGCAGCACCCGGCCTAAGTGTTCTGCTGTCTCCTCCATTTTTCTTGCATCTCTGGTAGGGAAAGGGAGTTCTTGGTGCCTGCGGGTTCTGTGCCAGCTGGAGCCCTCCTCCTTTCATTGCTTTAGAGGCTGCAGGTTTTTTGCTTCGTTTTGTTTTTGCCTTTCCCTTCTGAGCTCCAAGCTTCCCCATAGTTCTTCCATCTTGTTTTATTTTTAATACTTTCCCACTTCCTCTGAACCCCGCTCTTGTACCCCCTCAGTTTATTCTTTCTCCTTGTGACTCAGTTTCCTGAGCCACTGGATGACTCTCCAGCTACGTTCCAATCAGCACAGTTGACAATTCTGAGTCAATTTTCTAGGCACCCATCTCCATTAAAATGTGTTTAAAGAAAAATCAACACCACCCACATCACAGACTTTCCGAGGGTCAATTGTCATTCTTTCCGATGTAAATATTTATGTCTTTAAATTTGTGGTGTTTGTGTGAATACCTGAAATAGTGACCTCTTGTCTTTTCTTTAAAGAAACCACACTCTGATCCCTGTCCAGAAGAATCCGGTGAAAATACAAAGATAACTTCAAAATCACACTGAGAAACCTTCCGGACTCCCTTGGTCTGGAATGGGGATTAAACTAAATATTGCCAGGCAGGAATGCAAGGACCTAGAATGAATTTGTCCATTCTTCTCCTCCTGGGCCACACCACATTTATTCTTGGTCAGATATATGTGTCTGGTGGCCTCCAGGGGAGGGCATGTCACCCCACTCACAGAGCACTTGGTCAATGGTTCCAGTGTCCATGGAGCTTGTCAGTCGTGAAATTCATTGTGTGCCCTGATCCCCTCTGCCACATTATTAACCATCGTCCCCTTACCCATTCCCCAGTGGACATGGAGAACAGATGGCCATTATCTTCTCAAGGTCGGACCACGCAGAAGCGTGAGAGTCTGAGGCAGAGCTCGTCAGCGACTTCCTTCCATCCATCGTCACTTCTCATAATACCATCCCCTGCCCCCATCCTGTATCCACACTCCATAAATTCCCATTAAAATATTAGATAAAAGACATAATGGGAAAAAAGCATAGGGCCTGCCAGGTCTCTCTAAGGACTGCCAGTACTTACCATCTTGCCCATGGCAAATGGTCCTTGCTGTTTATCACTACTAATCCGCTCAATCTGACGGTCCTTAGAAATAACAGGTGACACGGAGAAGTGTCCAGAAAAGTGACAGGTGACAGCAGCAGCGACTGCATGTGAAATCACAAGTAGAGCGTATACGACAGCCGGAAATTGTCCTGCAGCATAAGGCAACCCCCAACGACGTCCAGTATATATCCATCTAGATTATCCTAAGGAACAATTTCCTCCCGAGTTCACATGCTTCTGAAAACTTCCAGAATCCTAAACTTCAGCAAACAAACACAACTGAAGCTAAACATCACGGCAAAAGGGTGGAGTCGGTGCTTTAGCCTTGCCTGTGTGGATGCTTTACGGTCTTGATGACACAAAGCAGGAGCAGGGAGTCACATGGACAGAAACAGAAAGAAAAAAAAAGAGAATATTCTTTTGCTTCCTGGTTGTCCTGGAAAACAATCTTTAGGGAGAAGGGCTCTTTTTGAAAATAGCTGATATTGCAGAAGAGATAGACATTAGAAGGAAAAGGCGAGGTAGATGCTCTTCTGCTGGAAACAGTTTAGAGGCAGGAGGATGTGGCCACTGAGCTGGGAAATTGGACACAGGCACCTGAAGGAAACAGAAGAGAGAGGGAGCGGGAAATGGACAAGAGCGAGTGCAGCTGAGGCTGACCTAGAGGAGCCTTATGGTTCCAGTTTCTCACTCAGCTCACAGTTCTTGGCTCCTGGCTCCCAAATCAGAATACCAGAATCAGGAGGTAAACACGTTCTCCCAGCTTAATTTCTCATCCCCCAGCTGTTGCTTCCATCATCTCTGTGGTAGCTCTACCAAACCTGGCCCAACTGGACTTGAAACCCTGAGGCTTCCAATCTGCCTTCAAAATAAAGATGGCACTTTTTCAAATTCATAGCTTCTTTTTTTCTTTAATTGTTGTCACACACACACACACTCCCAAATGCATAAACACAACCTGCTCAGTCTGTAGAACGGTGTGTGTGTGTTTGCAGGTCTGACCGTTTAGTATCGGATAACCAACTGATGTGCTCTTCTTTGGGAAGACTATTTCTGCAGCTCTCAGCCTTTCTCAGTTGCCCTTAGTTCTCTGTCTAGGGTTGAGGGCTCCTGGATTTTCCTTGTTCGCATTAGCATGTCTACTGGTGTTCAGATTTTGTGTAGGCAGTCATGTTGGTGAGGCTTCATGAGGTAACTTGTGACATTAAAATCCAAAAATCATGGATGTATGCATGTATGTGTATGTGTATGTGTGTGTGTGTATATATATATATATATATATAAACCCTCAGAAAAAATTAAAATTATACCAAAATCAAAACCAAACCAAACCAGACAGAAAGACCTGAGTTTTCTTACTTCTTTCAAACTGGGACATTCTGAATTTGGACTTCCTTTGCATGGCTACTCTAAATGTCGGCTCTGATGAGCTAATGAGAGAGACTCCTTTGGTCAATGCTTAAGAGGTCAAGGCCACAGCTGCCACTTCCTGCCCCACAGGTCAATACGCTGACTACATTGACCACACAGTGAAGGCACTCAATGTAGACTTACATTGACATGAGATTACTGGGTGCCATTGTCATTCCTTTCATTTTCTTATGTCTATGTGTGCATGTATGCATGCGTGGGCAGCCATGCTTGGACACGTGTGCACATAAATGGCAACTGTCAATATTGGGGGGTTTGCTTCAGTTGCTCTCTGCCTTTATTTTTGACACAGAGTCTGTCACTGCACCGGAAGCTTGCCCCTTGGGTTGAACTGGCTGGGCAGCAAGCCCCGGGGATGCACCAGTCTCCTCTTCCTCCTTACATTTTGGCATTAGAGCACAGTTCCATATGCATATGCTTTTGCGAAATGTATTTATATTATTTTTGAGAACTTCATACATGAACACTGCATCTAACTCCTTCCTACCCGTTCCCCCCCTCTGCTAGCCTTTCCCATGAAACCCCACAAATTCATAATCTCTTCTTTAGCAGTTATTATTTAGTGTACATAGATGTGTGTGTGTGTGTGCGTGTGTGTGTGTGTGTGTGTGTGTGTGTGTGTGTGTGTGTCTAACCACTCGGGATTGGTTAACTTTTGTGAGAGCTTGTTCCTGGAGTAGACTCATTCTCCCTCTCTCAGAAGCCATTGACCAGCTGTAGCTGTGGGTGGAACGATGTGGAATTTCCCCTGCCCGTGTCCACAGCTTAACGGGTGTGTTAACCTTACGCTGGTGATGTTTGGGCAGCCATGTTGTTGAGCATCAACGCATCCAGCTTTTCTGTCCCATGTAGAAGTCATTATGTCATAGCGACTGTCCTGGTCTGTATTTTACAAACACCCCTCCCCCACTTTTCAGAGCTTCCCAGGGTCATGGTGTAAAAAATAAAAAGCCGGTTGAGGAAGAAGTAGAGGAGGACTTATGGCCAGAAGTGGTGTTGCAAGTCTTTAACCCCAGCACTGGCGAGGCAGAAATAGGTAGATTTCTATGAGTTCAAAATCAATTTTGTCTACATAGTGAGTTTCAGGCCAGCTAGCAGGTACATGGTGAGATCATAATGACAAACTGAACCAACTGAGCATATAAAAATTATATTTAGACCCAATGAGATTTGGAAATGTGCGTCTGAATTGGAGATAAGCTAACTTTTTTTAAAGGCAATTTTTTCACGAAAATAATAGGACAACATTTTCCACATGCTATTGGGGGGGGGAGGTAAGGATGGTGGTGGGGAGAGAAGGGGAGGAGTAGAAGGGAGAGGAAATGAGAGGGAGAGAGAGAGCCTAACATCTTGAAATCATGTCTTACCTTGGTTCTCAGGCTTAGCTGTCCTCCTCCTCCTTTGCTGTGAGTCTCACTTCCTTCACAGAACTGAAATACCTGTGACCTCACTCCACAGGCATCCTGACTGGTGGTGTGTGAACCTCAGCTGCTGCACGTGGGCATGAAGGCTGGGTGGGGACCCTAAAGTCTCTCTGTGCTCTGCACGGAGGAAAGGGAGTCACTTTAAGAAGTCACAGAGGCTGGTAAACTAAATAGCTTCTGAAGATGGAAGCTGCTAAGGATGAAGCAAGAACCATTCTCTTTTAAAATGCAAATGTTATTTATTATATTTTTCTGTGTGTACTTGCATGATGTGCACTGGGGAGTCAGTGGAAGTCAGAGGACAACTCCATGGGATCAGTTCTCTTTTTATACCTTATTGTGAGTTCCAGGGATCAAACTCGGGTCACCAGGCATACATAGCAAGCATCTTTAACCACTGAGACATCTTGTCAGTCCTGAGACAAAGCTTATCACCTACAATTTAGAAGGTCTGTTCAGAATCCCTACTCTCCAAGCCTCACCTAAACAGATGGCTGGGACTCCACATTCAAATCTATCCAAAGAGAAACTCCCACATTGCTGTATATTTTAATATTTGAACTATTTAGTTTTGGTTTTTTTGGTTGGTTTTGTTTTTTACTGCAAGATCGTTTTACTATCAAGTCTGTTCTCTCTTGTTCTTTTCACATTGCTTACTGTCATAGTTCTCTCTTTCAGACAAGTAGTAATTTGGAGACATAACTCAGAGGGTCGGCTCTGGTTAGTGTTTCATATGTATATGTTTAGCACACCAAGGTACTGTCATCAGGTTTAACATCCCTGACTATTCCACTTCTTCAGACAGACATAGACCTCAATAATCCTCTGAGAGTTGTTATTCTTTTATTGTTATCCAAAGATGGAGACTGAGAGATCAAGAATGAAAGCCTTAGGATCTTCAGGAGAGTCAATGAGCCTGAAGGACGAGTTTTTCTTCTCAAAAGAATGGACTATTTTTCAATGGATGAGTTCCCTTCATTGCAAGTTGAGATGAGGTTGAAGAAGAGAAGCCAAGTAGCTCGCATCAACTGTGGAACTCTTCTTCAGACATGAATATATTTACATTAAAGAGTAAAAAAAAAATTACTCACAAGGAATGACTTATGTCATCAAGAATAAAGATTCAATTAATTAAAGTGATGGATATGTCTATATTTTAATACTCATGATCATTCTTAACTAGTATGATTAATTAACTGCATCACCTGTTTTCCTACTACTCTATTTTGATCAAGATGCCCCAACTGATCCTTTGCCTTCTCTGTGTATAATTAAATTGCATGCTTTTTAATAGGAGTTGGCAAAATAAGGCATAGCAGAGCTTGGCAATCACATGTAAAGCGTGGTTTAATATCTTGAGGTGCTTATTACTTTGATGAACAGGACAAAAGCTAGGTTTTTCCACCAAGGCCATGTTTGATTAGTCACCATCTTTTGACCTGCAGCTGGCAGCAAATTCATGAATGAGTTCCCATGCAAGCTTGGCTGAGTCTGGCTCACATCAGCAGTGGTGTAGGAGGTCCTTCTGCATTTGTATTGCTTTCATTGGTTAAATAAAGAAAACTGCCTTGGCCTTTTGATAGGGCAGAAATCAGGTAGGCAGAGAAGACAGGATGGAATGCTGGGAAGTAGGCAGTGTAGCAGATGCCATGTTTATCTTGCCTGAGATGGATACTGGTTAGGAATCTTTCCCAGTAAGCCACGACCTCGTGGTGACATAGAGATTATTAGAAATTGGTTAAACGAATATGTAAGAGTTAGCCAATAAGAGCCTAGAACTAATGGGCCGGCAGTAATTTAATTAATACAATTTCCGTGTAATTATTTTTGGAGTTAAGCTAGCTGGGTGCCAGGAATGTGGCCTGCTCCTCTTACTACAAGCAGAACTGTCCATCCAGCCAATCTTCAGGATACAAAGGAAATGTTCATTTTTCTCAAATCACTTGGTTTTGGAGTCTCTTATTACATGGCAAGAACTAATGGATATGGCTTCTGCTGCAATTACAATGAAGAGGAATATTGAGAGAGTAAGTAAAACCCCAGTTGCACAGTGACGGAGACATCACAGAATCAGAGAGAACATTCATCTTGACCTCCCTCCTCACCAGCCCCATCACATGCACCACATTTGCTGAAGTGGATCTTTGTATGTTCTTTAGCTCTTGTGAATTTGGAGGTGATCACAGGCAGAGGGGTGTGTGTGTGTGCACGTGCAACATGTATTTATCCTCAGCTGACCTAAAAGAGTCCAGAGTTCTATTTGGGCCTTGGGTCTTGCTTGTGAGATCTTTCTGTTCTCATGCCCCATTCCAGATAAATCAGCAAAATTTTTCTGTTGTTCCTAAAATTCATGAGGATGAAAGCTAGGGTACCATTTGCAGGCTTTTGGGATGTAGGTTGTCTAGGAGAAAGAAGGTGAAGAATGGCACAGGAATGAACCAGTTCTTATTTCTGTTTTCTGGAGAGTCCAATAATCTTTGAGTAGTCATTGAGCAGAACATGCTTCTTGACTTACTGAGAAAGTGTCACAGACTAAAACACGATGTGGGATTCCCCTCTGTATGCTGTGAATATTTTATATTACCATTGGTTAATTAAAAATTTTTATTGTTTTGATCAATGGCTTAGCAGAGAAAAGCCAGGGGAGAAATCCAAACAGAGATATATAGAAAGAGTAGGCAGAGTCAAGGCCGTGTAACTGCTGAAGGAAACAGATGCTAGAGCCTACTGGTAAGCCATAGCCTCATGATGATACACAGAGTAATAGAAATGGGTTAATTTAGGATGTAAGAACTAACTAGGAATATGCCTAAGTCATTGACTAAGTAATGGTGTAATTAGTATAGTTTCTTTGTGATTATTTGGATCTGGGCAGCAGGGAAACAAATGAGCAGTCTCTAATTACAAAATGGTGCCCAATGTGGGGCTCAAACCCACAATCCTGGGATTAAGAGTCCCATTCTCTACCAATTCCAAGAGTAATAAGTAGATTATGATATGGGGTGTTCCCACCTATGCCTTCTAAGGTGGGATGTTTTCCTTTTTTTTTTAGTATCTATAGACCATAATAAGGAACACTTCTTACTCCATATTCCTCCCACTGTACCCCAGCCCAGAGCTAATTTTGTAGACAGCCAAAAACAGTTTACAGTTGAACCCCATCAAGTGATTTGCTTCCTAACTCTGCAAATAAAATGTCTTGCTTTCAAAAATTAATAAGTGGTATATGCAGGGGCATAGAAAGCACTAACACACCAGATTTACACATGTTAAAGAAATAACATATAAATCTGTGTCCCTGATGGCTAGTGATAATAAAATCCTCAACAAAATACCAGAAAATGGAATTCAGATGTGCATAAAGAGAATTATATACCATGACCAAGTAGAATTTATCCCAGCATTTAAGCTTGACGTAGCATATGAAAAATCAATCAATGTACCACAAAACAGTAACAGAATTAAGGATCAAACCCATATATCACTGAGCTAAATGGAGGCAACCATTTGACATAACCCACACCCTTTCATGATAAAAACTTTTGAGCTAAGAATAGAGGGGCATTAATAAGAACCCAAAGCTACTATCATTCCTAGCAATGAAAGACCACAAACTTTTCTTCAATACACTAGTAACACATACGGATTCAACTCTTGCTACCTCTAAAAAACATTGTTCTGGAGGTCCAACTCAGTGAATTCTTTGGCAAAGAGAACAGATACTCATAATGAATAGAAGTAAAACTGTGTATATTTTTAGCATGATTTTTCTATCTAAAAAAAATCTTAAACAGTCCCCTGCACACACATCACACATGCATGTACACACATGCATGCACACACACTGGATTTTGAAGCAATAACAACATACAAAAACCAGTGAAAGTAAGCATTCTGAAATAAAGTTAGGAATAAAGTTCACGATAACATCAACAAATTGAGATTATATTTTATAGTGTTTTGGGAACATTACAGTGAAAAGAATGTATCACTAAAAGAAATGAAGGAAGCATTGAGTGGAAAGAGCTGCACTCATGGCCCAGACTTCAGAGGAGCACAAGGACATCCTAAGAACTGATCTTCAGATTTAATATGCATTCCTATCAAAAGACTAGCTTCCTCTTTTGAAGAAATTAACAAGATGATATCAGAACTCACACGAAAATATAAGTGACACAGACTCACCAAACCAATCATAAATAAAATGCAAAGTTAGGAGATTCAGGTTTCTGAGCTTATAAAATTAATGTAAAGAAACTGTGATTGAGACATTTTATACCGCCCATAAAATAAAACTAAAATCTCCAAAACAATGTCATAAATTGATGATAACTTGATTTTTTCAATTATGCTAAGATAATTCAATGAGAAGTAATATTTTTCCAAACAAAATATCCTGGGGTAGCTTGATATTTACATGAAGAATTTTACAGTTGAGTAGCTTCTGTGTGATATTATATGGAAATTGACTCAAGTGGGTTAAATGTGGGATATGAGGCTCAAAAAACTTCTTAGAAGAAAATATAGGAATGGATTTTCATTATTTTAGCATCAATGACATGCGTGATATCAAAAATGAAAGTCACATGAGTAACTAGTAACAGGAAATGCATCAAATTTCAGCAAAATTAACAAAGAAAAATTGTATTTCAAAGAAGAGTACCAGGAAACCTAAAGTATAACTCGGGTAATAGGAAAATTTTTCTAACTCTTGGATTTGATAAGGATTTTATTAAAGTGTGTTTCTGCATACACACATAAAAATAATCCACATAAGCTCATGCACTCAAATCCATATACTGCTTTATTCATGTGGTGGGGGTATCTGTGTGAGCATAAGCATACATATGAGGGTGTTCACAGAGAGCATTGGTTTCCCTGGAGCAGGAGTTGTGGAGGTTTGAGCCAAATGACATGAAGGTTAGAAACCAAGTTTGACTCCTCTGGGAAAGCAGAAAGCACTCTTAACGACCAAACCATCTCTCCAGGCCCTCATATTTTCACATACAAACTGAACTCTCTCACAGTGACTCAGCAATAAGGAGATAACGCAATTAAAAACAGACAGAAGGTTGAACAGAAATTTCTCCGTAGAAAGCCTATAAATGGCCAATTAGCACATGACAAGGTGCCCATCATTGAATGGTAAAACCTAAGCAAGGAGATATCACTTCTCACTCAATGGGTTGACTCTTACCAGAAAAACAGGCAACAGTGAGACTTGGGGGAAAAGTTGGTGTGATAGCTTCATCCATTACTAACAGAAATGCAAGATGGTGCAGCTGCTTTCAAAACTGTTTTTTAATTCCTCAAAAACATTAAACAGAAACCATACTTATAATTCCACTCTTAGTTACATACTCAAGATGAATGAAAATACTTATTCATCCAAAATCTGTGCATAAATATACATAGTAATGTTCTTTATAATTGCCAAAAACAGTAGAAACAACCCAAGCATCCACACCACAAATGATAAGTAAAGAAAATGTGGTAAATACGTACGATGGAATATTATTTGTTGATTAAGAGGGGTGGAGTACTAATACACATGACATCATGGATGAACACTGAAGACACTATCATTAGTAAAAGAACACATAAGGACACAAAAGGCCATATATAATAGCATTCTGGTTGTATGAAATGTTCAGAAAAGGCAAATACATAGAGGCAGAAGGTATACTGTTCTTGCTAAGGACTATGGGAAGCTGGCAGGCATGGAACATCCTTCACAACTGATGAGACCCTTACGGAATTAGATAGTGATGGACATTGGACAACACGGTGGATAAACTAAAATGATGGGCTGTTCAGTTTGTAATTACAAAACTTTCTGAAGCAGTCAAGCCCTTTGTATTCCCAATAGCAACACCTAAGGGCTCTGATTTGCCACAACCCTTTCTGTTGTCCATGCTTTTAATAAAAGTCCATTTACCAGGTGTTAAATGATATCCTGTTGTATTTTCAGATTTGCATTCTCCTACTGGTCAAGAGGTATATTATAGGGCATTAAGTGAAATAATACAAAATTTGTGCTTATTGGTTCTCAGTGCTGACACCTTAAAACCCTGCAGTCTCTGAGTGATGGGACACTAGGCAGAACTTTTGGTAGACTCCAGGACAGGGTGGCCTGTCTGTCAGAAAACCATGATTAAAATCTCGGGACTTGTAGTTACATTTCCTATCCTGCATGGTGACGAGAGGCATAGAGATTGAGTTCATAACTGACCACGCTTGTGTGATGAAATCTGTTTTTCTTTTTAAATCCCTCAGCGATCACATCCTTTTGTCTGAGGGTGGTGTGCCCCAACTCCTTGAGAAGCAAGTTCCTGTGGACTTTTCAACCTTCCTCTGAACATCCATCTGTATCCTTTATCATATCCTTCAGAAGCCAATAAACATAAATCTTTTCCTGAGTTCAGCAAATTACTGAACCTAGGGAGAAAAGCTTGGAAACCTTAAAGTCATATATGACTGTGGATAACCTGGGGGACCTGCCATTATGACTGAGACTTGAAATGGGGGAGAAACACTTTCATGGGCAAGAGACCTTAACCCATAGGGTCAGTACTAAGTGCAGGTCATGTGATAATTGAAATGCAGGATGCTGTGCTTGTGTTGGAGAACTGGTTGATGGGAAACACCCGCTGGTCCGCCCACAAGTCTCCTGTGAAGAGTGAAGTTTTAGAAAAGGTCTTTTTGTTCATTCGCAGATGCATTGTATCTGAACCAAAATGCACATTCTCCTAAGCATCGAAGCACTGCTCTCAGATATCTATCCAAGAGAAATAAAACAAATCTCTGCACAGGGATTTGCACAAGGTCATTTAGGTCAGCTTTGAAGTGGCTCAAACGTCCGTGAACAGAAGAATGAATGAACAAATTGTAGGTTTTCATACATCCATAAGTGTCTCCCAGAACCAGCAAACTCAGTGGAAGGAGTGGGCTCCAAGGGACTTACTGTACGCTTCAACTTTCATCATGTTTTAGAACAAGAGAAACTAGGACACATGTTGGTAAAAATCTGAAAAACGATAAAAGTAAGACCACAGCTGTCTGTAACTCCAGTTCCAGGGGATCTGACACTGTAGCACAGACATATGCACACAGACAAGACACCAATGCACATTAGAGAAAAACAAATTTTAAAATGATAAGGTGATTGAGGTCTCCTATATTGATCAATATGAATGAATTACTTTATTAAAGCTTAGCCGATTTTGTTATGAAGCCAGCAGGGTGTCTCATAAGTTAGTTTTTAAAAGTTCCAAAGGATGGACTGGAGAGAAGGCACAGTGGAAGAAGTGATGATCACAAAACATGATGATGTGAGCTCAGAGCCCCAGAACCCACATCAAAACCTGCTGCAGCAGCGCTTGCCTGTAGTATGTGGGGGGCGGGGAGAGTAGATCTGGAGCTCAACAGTCAATGAGCCTAGCTGAATGAGCAATCTCGAGGTCTTAGAGTCTGTGTCAGTGGTTCAAAACCTGTGGGTCATAACCCCTTTTTTTACAGGGGTGGCTTGAGATCATTGGAACACACAGATATTTACCTTCCAAATTATAACATTAGCAAAGTTGCAATTATAAAGTAGCAACAGAAATAATTTTATGGTTGGAGGTCGCCACAACCGGAGGAACTATATTAAAGCGTTGTGCAATGTTAGGAAGGTTGGGAACCACTCGTCTAGTTGGAGAGTAATTGAGGAAGACATGAGTGTTGACCTCTGGCCTCCATATACATGTGCATAAACGCGTGTACACACATGGATCCCCCCAACACACACACACCTCTCGGAAGTCTTTCATTAAGCATAAGATCATAATAAAAAGTTAAAGGTTTTCATTTTAAGAGTGATTGAGATTTAGCTGACATACAACACAGAAGATATTTAAGGCACGTGGTCTAATGGTTTCCTGGTGAGGGAGAGCTGAAGATGGAAGGAGTTTTCAGAGAAAACCAGCAGCCTTCTGAGGAAAAGTCCATCGGTAACTGGGAGTTGTGGCTATTAGACCATGAAAGAATAAAGAACTAATGGCTTCAGCGGAAACCATTGTAGAAGGTAAGACGAAGCATTAGTAACTGCCCCACCATTTTATTTTTACTTTATGGGCTTCCTTAATGCCTGGAGAGTCCATGCTTCTCCGTTTGTATGGATTCTTTCTTCATTTTTGGTTTCGTTTTGTCTTGTTTTAACACGGGCGTCTAAAGCATCTCAAGTTCCTTGTCCTCCATTCCAAGGATGTCTTGTTGGTGGCATTGGGGTCAAAGCTGATGATGCGGCTTGGGAGGAAGAACTCCTTCTCCAAAATGAAATCTTAAACCAGTCCCTAGTCCCGTAACTGCTCTCTGAAAGAGAGGGTCAATGAGTTCCTTGCCTGTGCTTCTTTCAGGACTTTCTCCCCAAACCCTCCCAGTCCTGGAATCCAGTATGTTTACTCTATACCGTAAGGATGATATATAATAAGAGCGTGTGGGTTGAAAACAGTCTGGCAAGCTGGTCACTTGGGTTTTAAGGCATACCCACAGAACTGATCTCTAGCCTGGACACTGTGGTCCTGGGAGAAGGACCAAAGATCTAGCAGTCGGCCTCACCCTGAGTTACTGAAGCATCCACATGATGCTCACCCAACACGGAACACTCTTTCAGTAGCAACTTCGGCTTCGGTACCTTTGAGCAGCCAGCAGCCAATCGGATCATCTAATAGTGTATTTCCCACCTCCTCTGCTCTAGTAATCAGCACCTTTCTCACCTGCTGCAGGCACTCAGCAAAAGGCAGTGCAAAATGGAAGCACCAAGAAGCAGGAAGTGAAAAAAGAATGTTCTGCCCTTGGGCTTCACATTCCACTTTCCCAACAGCTCCGCCCTTCACCTCAGCCCCAAACCCACACATTTATTTCAATTTTCACCACATCGGCTGCAGGGAGGACCCTCCCTCTGGAAGCCGCCTGAGTTTTGCTGGGGCTCTGCTCCTACCCCAGGGGAATATCCACTCCACCATCACCCCCTGAGCCAGAAGAAGCCATTATGAAATTAACTGGCGATAAAACCAGCCACAGAGGGACTGTGGGGCATTTATCTTTTTCAAACGCCTTGTTGTTTTTGTCCATCTGGTTGCAGTTAGTGCAGAGGTATAATTTTCAGTGCTGTTCTTTTCTGGTAGACCATACAATTAAGGTATTTGAAAAAACAAACAGCTCCTAACCACGGCACGGTGAGGAGCCCCTTCAGCAATCTGTGACCCATTTTCCCTGAGCAAACAGTACTGTATCCAAGGCAGTCAGAAAGCAAGAGCTGAACATCAGGAATTATTATTGAATGTAATAACCTAACCCCTTCTGGCACTCCTCGGAGGAAAGAAAGGGGTGTGGGGAGAGAAGAGGCCGAAGATACAGCCTCTACTTGTGAATCCTTAGCAGCCTTTTTGGGGGAGTAGGGGTAGGGAGGTTTCCAAGAAAAAGGTTTGTATGTAGAGACTCTCAGAAGAAAAAGGTTCCATGCAGACAAGCAGATTTAAAAAGGGGTGGGTGGAGTGAATTATGGGATTGTATTCCAGACAAGCATAGCACCCATTTTCTAAATGCTTCTAGATCTATCCAGGTGACAACATACAAAGGTACGTGTCTCCCTTAAGTGGGGAATGTTATTGGCACTATGGCCAATCTGGGCCATGAGACTAATTTTACCCTTAATAATGTATTCATCCAAATAAATGCCACATTCTGGCCTCATGAGAAAAGCCTCATGCATCTTTCTCCATGACTGAGATGGGTCAACCCAGTTTTGAAATTTTTCTGAAGATTTTTACAGGACCATGAAATGACTATTTTTGTTTGTTTTTCTCAAAAATGTTTCTCCCAGCTCTATCATTCATGTTGTTCAGCACCCCTGTTTCTCAACGGCAGCCTGCTTCAAAACATGAAACAAAATAAGTAAAGCCAAATTAAACCCAAACAAGACGAAGGTATTCCGTTTGAGAAGAAACTCTGAAGAACTGGTTTAGGGAAAGACTAAGTGTTATAAACCATAATTTAGACATGGAAGAAGACATGACTAACTTACAGTACCATCTCTATCCCGAAGTGGGTCACCTCGGTAAGGTCATGTTTCTTACTTTCTTGGTCTGTCCTGACTTGCCCTGGAAGGACCTGTCATTCATTCTGAGTCTGCTTCAGAGTTAGTGAAGAGAGACAAGTTTCATGCTCCCTATTGAGAAACAGAAGGGAAGTCTCTCTTGAGAATAATACACTCCCCATGCTGGGGAGGTACATGGATGGGTTGAAGGTGGGGAGTTCTGAAGACCACAGAATGTGTGCTTGGGAGTCATGCTAGGTCCCTCATCCTGGCTTGGTTATTTAGAGGTGGGTTGTATTATATTGAGGTTGCTGTTTTCCTCTGTTGAGTGGATTACATTTGGAGAGTCCAGATGAGAGAGAATGAGTGAGATAATCCTTTTAGAAAATTGTGGAGAGAAAAGCATTATGAAACCAAGTATACAATAACTGTGTTTTCAAACCTCAAATCCACCTTCCAGCCCCTTTCGCTCATTCCTTAGAATGTGCTCACGAAGTGCAATTGGCTGGGCTCTGGGTAAGCAAGCAATAGCCCCTGCCTTCAAGGGCCGCCAGGCTCTACCCTCCCTTCTTGACCTTAATGTGTATTCCCAGCTCCTTGCTGTATCACATAGGACATGATGAATTCAATGTGTCTATGTAGAAAAGTGGTTTGGAAGACATAGCTCAGCTCCTGTTTTCCAAAAAAGTATTGGTTATCATAAGGAGGAAAATCAAATAGAAAGATAATGGCAATAGGAAACATATCTGGCTGGAATAGAAGTGAAAATCCTATGAATCAGTTGAGTATGAAAAGTCATGGAAGCAAAATCAACTGTCTCCAACTGAGAGCCTCCTCTTTCATATTCGTATCCATCTCAAGTGGGCGTGGCTTAAGGAGAGGCACTAAAATAGTGATCTAAAGACCAGGCTTGCATAGCTGTAATCCTCGCACTCCAGAGGCTGAGGCAGGGAGGTGGCAAATTGGAAGCCAGAGCCTGGCGGTGGTGGCGCACACCTTTAATCCCAGCACTTGGGAGGCAGAGGCAGGTGAATCTCTGTGAGTTCGAGACCAGCCTGGTCTACAAGAGCTAGTTCCAGGACAGGCTCCAAAGCTACAGAGAAACCCTGTCTCAAAAAACCAAAAAAAAAAAAAAAAAAAAAAATTGGAAGCCAGCCTGGACTATAGAGTGAAACCCGGTCTCAACCCTAACACAAACAAAAACTGTTTTTCAGCCTTGCTCACCCCTCACTCTCATCCATAGCTGCCACTCTTCCTCTCACAACACAGAAGTCATCCTAGGGTCCCCTCCCTGGCTTTCCAGCCACCTGTGCAGCTGAGTTCCTTACACCCCTCAGTCAGCTTCCAAGTGAAGTCACAGGGTATTTTGGTCTCGATGACAGAGGTGTGAATGGCAGCTTCCATCCTGCTCGGATGAGCTCATGCACGTGAATGCTCTTTGCAAGTTATAAATCCCTGATTAGACACATGCGAGGGGTGGTTACTCTGCTATTGAAGCCAAATGGCCCGTGTGCATGACAGGCATGACAGAAGGGAAGGACCCTGCAATATCTTTCCAGCTGTGGTCTATTTCCTTCTCCTGTTGACGACAACCCTATTTCCTACATGCCTTTCTGTTAGAATGAGTTAGCGTCACAACCTTAGGATACAAAGACAAATGGGGGTTTTATTGATCAGACTTTGTTGTGCCATGTAAAGGGCTAGCCTCTTGTTCTTAGGGAGGTATGAAGCATCTCAAAGGATGAGAGCAACAAGACGTCCCGTGAGTCCTCTCTGATGAGTGAGTCATGTAGCGTCATGTTTGTATGTAATAATGTGTCTGCCTACAAATGTGACAGTGGTGCTATTAAAAGATAATAGATCTAAAACGTTCTATCATCTATCAACCTTGCAACCATCATGGTACCTCAGCGTTGAGCATTGCTCATGTGTCCATAGTGATGCTGGTGTCAATAAGACCACAGTGTTGCCAGTCATATAAAAGCCCAGTACATGTAGTTATGTGCAGCTTATAATTCTTGAAAGGGATAAACAGCTACGCCACTTCCCTATGGGTTTAGTGACTGCTTATCAACATTATTTGCTGTATTCATGCCTAGAAAAAAATTTATTATAAATTTTATTTATTATAAATTTTTTCTTATATAGCATACTGGCAGCAGCTTCGTACAGCTCATTCTTACCCCATTTAGCCATTGCATGTAGACTGATTAACCCTTGCCCTGGAAGTTTGTAGCCATGCACTCCATGAATTTACATGGTGTCGTTGTCACCTGGTGATTTCTCAGGATGGATCCTCACTTTAAGCAACATATGACTATATTTAGGGAACTCACAAGATGTCTACAATGGTGATACAAAGATAACATTGAGGCACAGAACTGTTTAATTGAGGGAAAGGTAGAAAGTGAGACAGGCATTTTATTTTGATCCCTAATTTACCCATTTGCTTTCTAGCTGGTATAGATATGGACTCAGATCACCAAAGAGCCAGAATCTTCTTGCCTCTGAAGGTTTCTTTAACAACTTATTCCTCCCATTATCAAGCAACTAATATATTTTAGAGACCAATTTGACCATCTACTCCCCTCCGAAAATCTTCGCCAGGATCCAGTTTCCTAAGCAACTCTCACCCGTTTCCTGAGACAGAATCTGTTTTTCACTCACTGCCTTTGCTGCTCCTCTTTCCTCACCACCGGCCCTCCTCAGTCTCTCTGCCCACTCTCACTCAGCGTGTGTTACTCTCACCCTGGAATGGCTCTTCTGTGGCTCTACACACTGTCAACAGAAACCTTTGACTTTCCACAGTGTGCCGTTCACTTCTTCCATTTTTCTTCCTATGGAACTCCTCAAAATCACGTCAAGACATCGTCTATTCTTCCACTGCAGCCGATCGCTGTCACTGCTGACATCCTCAAGGGACTTGACATGTTTAATCAAAGCATGATAACAGTAATTAGTGCCTAAGCTCCGGAGCCAGACTTTATTTAAATCCTACCTCGGCTGTGCCGCCTAGGATGATGGACCGAGTTACCTGTTTCCTACTTTACTGATCTGTAAGTTGGGGGGAGGAGTTATCGTGGAAAGTTGGGGAGAAAATGCTCAGAGCACTATATAGCATATAGTGCTCAGTAAATGCTAGTCATAATTCCTAAGTCTCACCTACCCCTCTGTCTCATGATAAGACCAGTTCTCCTTGAGTATAGGTTGGTTTCCAACACTCACTTCTGCCCATGATGCAGCAAGTTTGCATAGAATACACAAAGAGTAGAAGGGAGATGGGGGCAGTCAAAAGGAATTAGTTAAACTGCTGTCCCACCAATGTGACATTTTACCAGTGTTCTGAAGATTCCAACTCCTGTCTTCAGGCTTGTGGGTGCAACCACTTAACCAATGAGTCATGTCCCCAATCCTGGATTGTTCTGCCTTAATCCCAACCCTTAACCAGGTCAATGAGGTCCTCCCTTGTTAACTCCACTTACCACGGTCTTCTTTCTACCATGAGATTATGAGAAGAGATACTTCTGCTTTTATTGCCATAATTCAGCTGTGTATGCAAAACTCCTGAGTGGGAGTAAATTCAATTACAAATCTAAGAAGTTGAACAGCAACTTCTGGATTTTAGATATTGAGCAGATAAATATTTGGAGAAGGCCACTGCTCAATAACACATCTGAATGACATTAATGAGCAGATTCTTTTTACATCAGTTGGAGGCTTTAACACTGTGAGTTGGTACTCTTGGGTAAGAGGAAGATAGTTTCTAGCAAATTAAGATATCCTTCAAAAGGCACCGCACTAAACAAGTGGAGGAATGCACTCTGGTGCATCCATCAGATTTCTTCTTATTTTAAGATCTTTTAAAATATATTTCCCTGGGTCCTCTTATTTTGTGTTTTCTTAGATAGACCTCAACACTGATCACCATGCAAAATAATCAAAGGTACAGTATTTTAAGTACTTGGAAGAAAACAGGCAACCCGCAGCTAGGGGTTGAGACAATTGGGAAATGTCCATAGGAGATCAGTGGAAGAATTTGAAGTTCATTTCACTGTTTTCTCTATGCACAGAGTAACACATCAATATCAATGGTTTTCAGTGAAAGAACTAGAAGTAAATACGTGGGCCATAATTTTGTTCATTAGAAACTGAAAATAAAACTCAGGTGTGGTCATGATTAATGACATGGTTGTTTGTATGCATTACATATATCCTGTACATGTGTACATGTGCACACACATTTGGACTCTGGTGTGAGCATGGAAACCAGGGTAGTGTATTTGTTGCAACTGGAAGCTACAAAGTAAAAGCTGGATGTAGTGAACAGGGTAGCATGGGTCAAGAAGTCTCTGGTGTTTCAATCTCCATATACCCAAGTGATAAGAAAAGTCAAAGAGTACACCTGGTGGCGCCATACATCTTCCCTGATGGTCAATCAGCATGTGACTTTGGACTTAAAGTCCAGATGACCAAGCTGTTGGGAACAGCAGAAGCCTACCTATTTAAGTCTCAAGGAAACATATGTCGTTGCCAAGTGTGGTGACACAAGCCTTTAGTCCTAGCACTGGGGAGGCAGAGACACATCTCTGAGTTTGAGGCCAGTCTGATCTACAGAGTGAGATTCAGGACAGCCATACTACATGGAGAAACCCTACCTCAAAAACCATGTGTGTGTATGTATGTATGTGTATATATGCATATGTATGCATGTATATGTGTGTATATATACATATATATGTTGTCACAGAGAATTGAGGTGCCTTTACATTTTAGAATTCAGTCCATTCTCTCTGTAGCTCCATGACCTCTATGATTCATGTATTCTTCCAGCAACTTGGGCACTATCATGTACCACCTTTTAGGAGGTGAGAACTGTGTCATACCTCTAATCCACACAGGGAAAGGATGGAGAAATCACCCTGTTGCTTTCCTTAGAACAGTGTATTATATTATCATTCCATAAACAGCAGGGTTTGTCAATGTTGAGAAAAGAATAAAAATGAGGCCATAAGTAAGCCTAAAATGAGACCTTAATGGATATTCTGTTGTCTGTGCATATACAGGAAACAGCAGGGAGCAAGGGCAAAGTAAAAGGAAGAAAACCAAATTGATGTGTGTTTGCTGTCCATCATTTTAGATCCTGTCCACACGAAGACTGGCAGGACGGCATAAAGCATCCTTGGGAGCTCCAGTGACATCAGGGAAGCTGATATGGCAGAAATGAAGCGAACACAGGTCTGGAAACAAATATACTTAAGAGAGTGGCTCAAGGCACAGACAGGCTTGGTGCTTCCTGGACCATGGCACCCATAAGTACTGCTATTCATTCTCTCCAGGTAAGTGACAGAAAGGAGAAACTTTTGTGGGCACTGAAGGATGAATGCCATGGACTTCTCCATCACAGCTGGAAGGTTGACTGCAGAGTAGAGAGATCATTGCAACTACAGGATCTGATTGGTTAGGGTGTAAGTAATAAGAGGGTCACAGAGCCAGGTGGTGGCGGACTCCTTTAATCCAGGTACTCAGGAGGCAGAGAAAGGTGGGTCTCTGTTAGTTCAAGGCCAGGTTGGTACACAGAGTGAGATCCAGGACAAGTGAGTCTACACAGAGAAACCCTGTCTCAGAAAACAAGCTAGGAAATGGGAGAGGGGTCACACTAGTACTTTTTTCAGCTGAAACCACAAGTTAAGGCTAAAGGCAAGTTTACTTGGCTATCTAGGAAACTATCAAGAAGGAAACCATTCCTACAAGGCAGTAGAGAATAAATAAGGAAGGAGAAGTCAAGGAAAATCATATATATATATATATGACCTTTTTGGGGAAAAGCCAGATGGTGTATACTATAAAGCAATAGATATTATAAAATGTCAGATTTAAAAAAAAAAGACTGAAAAGAGAAGCAAGTGGCTCTCGGAGACACAGACTGTGATTGCACAGAGCAGACCTACAGGTGAGTGGCCAGTCTTCCAGCCAGTCTTTAGGCCCTAGGCCTGGAGGCAAAATCCTGAACCTTCCCACACCTGCCTCGGCTGCATTAGTTGGCCAGCAGGCAAGCCTCCTGCAGGCAGGCTACCCCAACATTCCACTGAAGACTGTAATTTTCAAGTCCCACTCAGCCCCCAAACTTACCCATTCCTGGAGACTTCAGAGGCTCCCTGAGGTACAAACAGCAACTACACAGAGTGGGCCAAGAGCAGCTCCCTCAGGCACAGACAGAAACTGCAATGATTGGTCTAAGAAAGGATCCCTGAGACACAGACACCAACAGCAAGGATTGGACTAAGAGGCAAAGAAACTGCCTGCACCAATTGGAAGAAGAGACAGGTAGATGCTAATGCAAGAATACATTCAATAACCTAAACAGCAACATGGCAACACCAGAACCTAGTGGTCCTACAACAGAAAGACTGAACATCCTAACCCAGAAGAAGCAGAAGAAAACGTCCTTCAAAATAACTTTATGAATATGAAAGAGGCCCTCAAATAGAAAATTAAAAATGAATGAAATCAAGGAAAAGACAAGCAAACAAATTGGAAGAAATCAATAAATCTCATAATGCCAAGAAAACCAAGAAAAAAAAATCAAACAGGTGAAGCAAACAGTTTAAACAGTTCAAGATTTGAAAATTGAAATAGAGGCAATAAAGAAAGCACAAACCGAGTGAATTCTGGAAAGGAAAAATTTTGGTAAATGAACAGATATTACATATGTAAGCATAACAAACAAAATACAAAAGATGGAAGAAACTCAGAAGTTGAACATACAATAGAGAAAATAGTTTCATCAGTCAAAGAAAATGTTAAATCCAATAAATTCATACAAAAAGTCCAGAAAATCTGGGACATCATGAAAAGACCAAACCTAAGAATAATGGGAATAAAAGAAGAACTCCAACTCAAAAGCACAGAAAATATATTCAACAAAATCATAGATAAAAACGTTCCCAGTTTGAGGAAGGATATGCCTATGAAGGTACAAGAAGATTACACAACACCAAATTGACTGGACCAAAAAAAAAATAAATGTCCTCTAGCCATATAATAATCAAAACACTAAACATACATAATAAAGAAAGAATATTAAGAGCCACAAAGGAAAAGAAAAAGTCCAAGTAACATATAAAGGTAGACCTATCAGAATTACCCAACTTCTCAATGGAAGCTCTGAAAGCCAGAAGGCCCTGGACAGATGTGCAGCTGACCCTAAGAGACCACAGATGCAAACCCAGCCTACTATACCCAGCAAAGCTTTCAACCACCATAGACGAAGAAAACAAGATACTTCATGACAAAATCATATCTAAACAACAACTCTCCACAAATCCAGACTTATAGAAAGTACTAGAAGGAAACCCCCAATCCAAACAAGTTGGCTTCATCCATGAAAACACAAGCAATGGATAACCACACACCAGTAAACTCCAAAGAAGAACTAACAGCTATACTCCTCAAAGTGTTCCACACAATAGAAACCGAAGGAATATTGCCAAACTCTTTTTGCAAGGCTACAGTTAACCCTGATACCCAAACCACACAAATATTCAACTAAAAAAGAGAATTAAAGACAATTTACCACATGAATGTTAATGTACAAATGCTCAATAAAGTATTGGCAAATCAAATCCAAGAACACATCAAAGAATCATCCACCATGATCAAGTTGGCTTCATTCCAAAGATGTAGGGGTGGTTCTACATATGAAAATCTGTCAATATAATCCACTATATAAATAAACTGAAAGAAAAAAAATGATCTTCTCATTAGATGCTGAAAAAGTCTTTGACAAAATACAATGTTCCTTCATGATAAAGATATTGGAGAGATCAGGAATACAAGGAACATATCTAAACATAATAAAAGCAATATACTGCAAACTGACAGCCAACATCAAATTAAATGGAGAGAAACTCAAAATTCCACTAAAATCAGAAACAAGACAAGGCTGTCTGCTCTTTCTATACCTGTTCAATATAATACTTGAAGTTCTAGCTAGAGCAATAAGACAACAAAAAGAGATCAAGGGGCTACAAATTGGAAAGAAAGAAGTCAAACTTTCACTATTTGCAGATGACATGATAATATACATAAATGGCCCCCAAATTCTACCAGGGAACTCCTGCAACTGATAAACACCTTCAGTAATGTAGCAGGATACAAGATCAATTTAAAAAATCAGCAGTCCTCCTATATGCAAATGATAAAAGGGCTGAGAAAAAAAACCAGAAAAATATCACACTTTAAAATAGCCATAAATAACATGAAATATCTTTGGATAACTTTAACCAAAGAAGTGAAAGACCTGTATGACAAGAACTTTAGGTCTTTGAAGAAAGAAATTAAAAAAGATATCAGAAAATGGAAAGGTCTCCCATGCTCCTGTGTAGGTAGAACCAACATAATAAAAAATAGCAATCTACAGGTTCCATAGAATGCCCATCAAGATTCCAAAATTCACAGTCCTTGAAAGAGAAATACTCAATTTCATATGGAAATGCAAAGAACTCAGGACAGCCAAAACAATCCTGACAATAACAATAAGGAACTTCTGAAAACATTACCATCCCTGACATCAAGCCTTATTATATAGTAATTGAAACATTTTGGTATTGACATAAAAACAGACAAATGGACCAATGGAATTGAATAGAAGACCATGATATAATCAACACACCTATGAACACCTGATTTTTGACAAAGAAGCTCAAATTATACAATGGACAAAAGAAAGTATCTTCAACAAATGGTGTGGCATAACTGGATGTCAACATGTAGAAGGAATGCAAATAGATCCAATCCATATCTACCCCATGCACAAAACTCAAGTCCAAATGAATCAAAAACCTCAACATAAATCCAGTCACACTGAACCTCATAGAAGAAAAAGTGGTAAGTAGCCTTGAACACATGGGGACAGGAGACCACCTCCTAAATATCATACCAGTAGCACAGATCCAGAGAGCAACAATAAATAGATGGCACCTCCTGAAACTGAGAAGCTTCTGTAAGGTAAAGGACACAGTCAATAAGATAAAACAGCAGCCAACTGAATGGGAAAAGATCTTCACCAACCCCACATCGAACAGAGGACTGATCTCCAAAATATATAAAGAACTCAAGAAACTAGACATCAAAATACCAAATAATCTAATTAAAAATGGGGTACAAATATAAACAGAGATTTCTCAACAGGAGAATCTCAAAGGATCAAAAGACATTTAAGGAATTGCTCAATATCCTTGCCATCAGGGAAATGCAAATCAAAACACTCTGAGATATCATCTCACACCTGTCAGAATGGCTAAGAGCAAAACCACCAATGATAGTTTATGCTTGAGAGGATGTGGAGTAAGAACACACCTCCATTGCTGGTGGGAGTGCAAACTTGTACAGGCACTTTGGAAATCAGTATGGTGGTTTCTCAGAAAACTGAGAATCAATCTACCTCAAGACCAAGGAATACCACTCTTGGGCACATACCCAAAGGATGCACACTCATACCAAAGGACAGTCTCTCAACTGTGTTCATATCAGCATTATTTGTAACAGCCAGAACCTGGAAACAACCTAGATGCCCTTCAATCAAAGAACAAGTAAAGAAAATGTTGTACATTTACAAAATGGAGTATTATTCAGCAGTAAAAAAAAACAATAACATCTTGAAATGTGCAGGCAAATGGATGGAACTAGAAAAGAAATACTAAGTGAGGTAAACCAGAATGAGAAAGAGAAGCATGGTATGTAGTCACTCATCAGTGGATATTAGACGTAAAACAAAGGATAGCAAACCTATAGTCTATGACCCCAGAGAAGCTAGGTAACAAGGAGGACTTTAAGAGAGATATACATGGATCCCCCTAGGAAGGGAAAATAGACAAGATCTCCTGAGTAAATTTGGAGCATTGTGGGGAGAGGGAGAGCAGAAGGGGAGGGAGAGAGGAGAAGGGGATGGGAGAGGAGAGCATGAGGGAATGGGATGACTGAGATGAAGGAAGGACAGAGAAGGAAAGCAAGGAAAGAGATTTCTTGATTGGAGGAACCATTATGGGACTAGTGAGAAACCTGGCCCTAGGGAAATTCCCAGGAATCCACAAGAATGATTCCAATTTAGACCCTAAGCAATAGCGGAGAGAGTGCTGCCTGAACTGGCCTTGCCCTGTAATCAGATTGATGACTACCTTAATTTTAATCATAGAACCTTCATCCAGCAACTGATGGAAGCAGATGCTTAGGACTTGATTTGGCTTTTTGGAGCCCATTCTCTTTGAAGGGATACCTTGCTCAACCTAGATATAGTGAGGGAGGGCCTTGATGTAGTAGGAGAGCAGGCCGCATCCTGCTACCTGGCTAGCTTACACCTGAAATAATCACACGGAAATTGTATTAATTAAATTACTGCCTGGCCCATTATATCTAGCCTCTTCTTGGCTAACTCTTACATCTTGATCTAACCCATTTCTGTTAATCTGTATGTCACCACGAGGTCATGGCTTACTGGGAAAGATTCTAACCAGCTTCATTCTCAGGCCAGAGCTTCATGGTGCCTGCCACACTTCCCTTCTTCCCAGAATTCTGTCCTGTCTACTTTGCCCACCTAAGGACTGCGTTATCAAAAGGCCAAGACAGTTTGTTTATTCAACCAATGAAAGCAACAGAAATACAGAAGGACCTCCTACACCACCTTGGTCCTGCTTCAAAGTGATGTGCAAGATTTTGTTGACGCCCTATGGGAATCTTTACCCTCTCTATGGAATGGATGGAAGGCTGGGTGGGGAAAGTGGGTGGAGCAGGAGGAGGGGAGGAAGTATGAACTGGGATTGTTATATAAAATGAGAAAAGATTGTTCTAAAACTATAAATAATAATAAAAATGAGAAGGGTCTTTTGGATAAAAAGCAAGAAAACTGAATTTTGGACTAAGAAGAAACAGTGCCATTTTCAGAACCATGCACTACACCCCTAGAAATAACAGTCATTTGGTGACCTACCTTCCTGCACTCCTAAGTAGTGAGCCATCCATCAGGCAGGCTTGGATGACCTGTGTCATTCTTATTTTGTTGGTTAGACAATGCTAGTTAGCTCATACCATTCTCTGAGACTGAGTACTTGACTAATACGACCCAGTGAATCACCATCACCCTACCTGCTGAAAGCGAGCCTACCGTGGCCATAGTTAGGTTTTATCTTAGGTGCTTTCAACACGTGCTCAGGCTAAAATAATATCTTGTAAGGAGACACAGTGGGGGATGGTGTAAAAATGATCTTAGTAGTCAGGTGACATCAAACAGTATGCAATGGAAAGAAATTACACTGAAAGAGGACTCTATCATGCCTGGCAGTTGGAAGCCATCTCCAGAAGAGGAAGTCAGGTCTATAATGATCCTATTCCAAACCCACCACAAGATCAATAAGACAAAGGCTACAGTTTGGTTTTAATTTTTCAATCTTTCATTGAGGAAATGCATAGGGGGAGTTAGGATATGCACAATGTTATCTCAGGCTATTGTTTAGACCTGAAAAGTGCATGTGTTCCCCACTGTCCATGAAGGGATCAGAGTAAAGGAAAATAACTAATGCTTTCAAGCCAAGGAATGTCCAGGACTGTAGAAAACGCTCTGAAGTAAAAAAAAAAAAAAAGGAGGTGTCCCCTAGAACAATCAAAGAGAGCATGGCCCTAGAAACACTTTACTTCTGCATCTGTAGCTCTATAAATGATGACACAGTACATTTCTCCATCTATTTTCATTAAGATTTGCTTATGTTCATTCTGTGTATGTGAGTGCTTTTGGCTCTGTCCTCTGTGGGTGCAAAGAACAGAAGAGGCCACAGGATCCCTGGAACTGGAGTTACAGATGATTGTGAGCTGCCCTGTGGGTACTGAGAAGGGAACCTAGATCTTCTGTAAGAACAGCATGTACTGTTATTATCTGTGAGCCATTCTCCATCTCTAATTTGTATTGCTTTTAACCACTCAGGATTGGGGTAATTGCTCACAGAAAACCCTAAACCAATCGAATACTGCCTTTCCCCTGTATCTAAGGAAATGTCTCTAAACAAACAAACAAACAAACAAACAAGCAAACAACAACAGTAACAGACAGATCACTGACAGCTTGCATGTCCCTGTATGAAATAGCACTAAAGTTTATGGGATGGGTGAGTGATTTCATGAAAGGACCAGGAATAAGACTAAGAAGAAGGTTCTGTTGGAACAGCCTTTTCCACCAAGACACATAGGCCATCTGTGTTTTGTCAACTGCTCCACAAAAACCAGGGGCCAAGCCCTTCTCATCTAACCAGGAAGGAAAAGCAAGAATGGATATAAATAACACTCAGTGAAAGTTCAGTGTGTAGGCCCCAGTCGACTGTCTCACGTATGATGCTCATCTCATCTGAAATAGGGATGATTGACATGCACACTTCATGGACACACTTATGTCACGGAAATATATTGTTTGTAATCACTAAGCTGTTTAGTAGTAGAATCAGAATTTTCCTCCAGAGAGTCTCCATTGGACTAACCCAAGTTCAGAGGATTTAGAGGGTTCTTGGTCCAGTTTGGAATCTACTTAGGAAGAGCTTTCATCAGGCCTTCCTTCAGTGGAAAGATCTGAGCTGGTGGTCTCAAGTCAAATGCCTTTGGGAAGGAGGTAGACATTATTAGTGGAGGAGATAGGCGGGGTGACTTGTAGCAGGAGAGAGCAGCCTCCAAAAATTATCCACAATGGAATTAACCAAAAAGCAAACACGTGTAGAAACAAGGATTTCAGCTTCTAAAGTGGTCTGGTCTGGTGAGAGATGTGGGGGTTGGGGTGGAGCAGGAGGTTGCTCCGTTCAGATTCAATATCAAAAGATCAAGACCCTGTGTAGGATGCAGAGCTGTGAGTGAAACGCTGAACAGGGAGCTCTGTGGGAAGCAGACAGCTGGGAGTTGAAGCCATCATGACGGCCTATTCCACACTTTCAGAGAGGTCTCAGGAAAACGGAAAGAGAGACGGCAGAGGAGGTGGAGGAGTTCAAGTCTCTGGTCATTATGGGTAGTGACATGGGACAACTTGTGGTTGAAGGACACCATGCCAAGTGACCCTGTCTGGTCCTTCTTTTTTTTAATTATTATTTATTTTTTTTATTACAAGAAAAATTTACATTTACTCCCCTTGTTCCCGGCCCTCCCGCTCCCCCACTATCCCATCGCCCTCCCCCTGCTTCCTTAAGATGGGGCAGGATACCCTGCCCTATGGGAAGCTCAAGGCCCTCCCC
>JAQHUG010000154.1:773561-800247 GCA_028555095.1 Dicrostonyx torquatus | reverse complement strand
TTTCAGGTTGTTAGAGGAACTCTTGGATTGGCGCCTGCCCATCTCTTCCTCTCCAGGTGGATCAACTAGTAGTAGATACTGGTCACTTGCTTGGTCTGGGGGGATTGTTCTGGTCCACTCCAGTCGGAGGGATCTGAAGCAGTGGTGTTCACCAAGGACCAACTGCAATCAAAGGGGCTGGCTTCTCTGCTGGAGCCCTGCTGGTTTATGCTGGACCCACCCTTGTCCAAGGTCCCAGCCCTGCTGCAGGCCAATTCCCGGGGAACCGGGGCCCCGTCAAAAGGGAGCTTTGCCCAGGGACACTCTTGGGGTGTGGGACACAGAAAAGCCGGGGGAGGGGGAGAGGGAGAGGGGGCCTCCCAATTGCGCAGAGCGCCTGGGGGCTAGAGGTTGGTCTTACCAGTCCAGTTGGGCAGGTGGATCTGAAGCTGTGGCCCTCACCAACGACCCGCCACCATGAAAAGGGCAGGCTTCTCTGTTGGAGCCCTGCAGGTTTATGCTGGACCCACCCTCATCCAAGGTCCCAGCCCTGCCACAGGCCAATTCCCGCGGGGGCCCCATCAAAGGGGAGCTTTGCCCAGGAACACTCTTGGGGTGTGGGACACAGAAAAGCCGGTGGGGGGAGGTGGAGAAGGGGCCTCCCAGTCGAGCAGAGCACCTGGGGGGTAGAGGTTGGTATTACCAGTCCAGTTGGGCAGGTGGATCTGAAGCTGTGGCCCTTACCAAGGACCCGCCGCCATGAAAAGGCCTGTCTGGTCCTTCTGGGTAGCTGCATGGGGTAGCCTGGGGTTGTAATTTATTTGTTCTCCTCGAGATTTCTTGTTGGTCCTTTAAACATTCAGGCACATAGGAGATACTATGGGCATCTGTTTTAGGAGGATTATTCAGCAGAATTTCCAGGCTGTTGTCTCTAGAAGCTGGATCCATGAAGAGACTAGAGTTTGAGGGTAGAGAGAAGAAGGCTATGAAAAAAATGTGGATATAAAGTGATTGCCCTGCCCGTGATGTGACTCATTGGTGGCAGGAGGATAGGGAGAAAATGAAGGGTTCCCAGGGGCAGAAGAGAGCTCTTCAAGAGGACCTTGCCCTCAAAGAGCTGACAGCTGCCTGAGACTAATGGATACGTGTCATGACGCAGGGTCCTTTGTGAAACCCTGAGAGATTTGGCCAGTGTGCAGGGTAAGATGGAATTTACATTCCAGACACACCAGACTGAAATGTAATGTGACTTATGGAAAAATAGATATAAAGTATTTTTCACTCTTGAGTTTGAGTGAAATCCACACTACACAGCAGTGACTCAGACCCTCAGCGAATGCAAATCTCCCATTTAAAACATGCTTGGTCTCTAGGAGCTTAATTTACTTGACTGACACAGAAAGAGCTGATGGTGCCAGACGCAGTGGTGTCAGAACCATTCCTGTACCATCTGCAGTGTGGTTATGGGGACCAGGCCATCTGCAGCCTTTGGCAATGATCAACACGTTCTTATACCTCTAGAGTCTGGGCCATGGGCCCTTTTTCACCAAAATTATACTTTGCAACCTGGAGTCAATAAGACACTGCATCAAATCTTACAGATATGTCTTAGGAGTTCCTTGATCACAGTAATGCAGGAGGATTGACAAGACTGTTCCAGAGACGTAGGGCACAGAAAGGAGCCCATGCCTCTGGTTGGCATATGTTGGTCACAGGCATGAGCAGTTACTCTAAGTGCTCAGTACAAGAAGAACTGGAGACATGAAGCTGAACCCTGACCTTTACTTTATGACATTATAAAGAAAAATGGAATCTCAGGGAAGGAAAGCAGCAACATGGAACATACACCGGAACCTACTCCCTGGAGGCTGTGGAGTCGGTATAGGGAGAAACTAGGTATTAGATTGTACTTCAAGACCGGGTTTCACTATGTAGCCGAGGCTGATCCCAGACTGCCTTTGTCTCCCAGGGCCTGGGATTGCAGACATGAGCCACCATATCCAGCACTGATGAGACTTACCTTTCTAGGCCTAAGGATGAGAATAATGAAAAATTTTATGTGCAAATGCAAATTTATCAAGGGAGATGGAGGAGATGGTTTTTCTGGGAGCTCACTGGAATATCTGGCTCACTTGGTTTTTGTCAGAACACTCGTTTGGTTGGTCTCCTAGTGGATCCGACCCTGGCCCCTGAAGGAGCTAGAGGGAAAGTCAAATCCATGTCACACTCCTTCTATGGGGTGGTTAAGAGGTGGGTGGTGACAGTACAGAAAAGGCAGCCCACAGATGGCATTGAGGAACTTGTCCCCAGAAATAAATGCATCTGTCGCCAGAGGTGCTGTTATAGAAGCAAGAGGTGTTTTAAGTGATGCACCAAAGTTGTCATTCGCCTCTTCACTCTCAAAATTTCACTTTCTCCTTCACTTCAGCTGGATTATGAGGGACTCACCTGGTGGTCTGTGGCCAAGTGCAAAGAATTAAGGGATGAAACAACACCACCAACAAACCAACAAACAAAACCGAGAAGCCCGAATTACGGTGTTGGGTCTGCCACTATGTTCATTTCGGCATTGGCAAAGGTCAGAACTCAGGTAACCACTGGGTTTCTCTGTCCACCTGTGATGATAACCCCTGACTTCCCATCTGCCTCCAACATTTTATAATTCCACAGCTAATCACTGAGCAGTAAAGCTCCATTCTCTTCTCAGTATTATTCATAGCAAGGTATAACCCTAATGCAGGCAAGAGCCCGCTTAGATTAAAAAAAAAAAATCAGCACTTTTGAACAGACCTCACCAATCACATCTGTGGAACAGATTTTTCTGGAACCATCTTTTCTAGGAAGAGTGTTTAGTTTTCCTAGAGGAGATGCAGGAGCAATCCCCAATTCCCAGAGCAATCTCTTCCTGAAACATGATCTCGGCCCAGCAGTGAGCCATCATAAGATTCAAACCAAAAGAAGCCTAGCAAGAAAATGCGAGGAAAAAAATGAACAAAAATGTATGTCTTTTACTGCTATTTATGCCTGTCATAAAGACCCATTCAATTGTCATAACTTATCACATGTGCTCCAAAGAGCAAATGCCACAAGAACCAAAATCCATGACTTCTCTCAACCACCAAGTGCCAGCTGTAAACCAAAACACCCTTGTTCAGCATTACTGCTCCTCACAGTGGGCAGCTGTTCTCCAGGATGCATTTGGGTTTGAACCAAGAGTCTGACGATGGAAAGTGTGCAGCTAGTGGGTTGGTTTGGCCCCCATTCAGATTCAATTCCATGAGCAGCACCCCCACCACCAAATGAGGTTCCTTGTTGAGGTTGGATTTAGCAAATCTTATGATACAGTGAGAAAGACTCTAAAGTAACCCATGAACTCCATGAGGTCATGAATCTTACGTTAAATATTCTTTATCCCCATGTGCACATCATCCACTATCCAACTGTGGCCTGTTCCAGTGTGTATTCAAACCAAGGGGGAGAAGAGTAGCATCACATCTGAGCACAATGAGGCTACTGTTGTACGATGCCCTGCCATCCATCCTCCCCTAGCGTGGTAACTTTACCCTTTGATGAAAGGAGAGAGGTCTTTGTAAAGCTTATCACATAGCTGGGGGTGCAGCTTGCTGCTTGCCTCACATGCACAAAGCCCTGGATTTGAGCCTCAGTCCTGAAAACAAACAAACTCATCTCATTTTTTTTCTTTGTTCTTTTCTTGCTAGACCAGGACTCTGAAAAATCTGTCCACTGAGAAACAGTCTCAGCTACAAAAGGAGGTTCACAAGAAAGGAACAAAAGCAAGATGGCTGAAACTGTTCTAAAGGAGAAGGAAAGAAGAGTGAGAAACCTTCAAGATGTCACTGTGGTCCAGCCAAGCTCACAGGGGTTAAGAAGGGCTGTGAGACTTTTCTGGGTGTCTCCTCTCAGGAATCCAATGAGGAAACTCTAGAAATGCATGGGAGCATATGAACCTTGTGCAGGACGCTCTGAAGACACACATTCTGTGAGCCTTACCCAGACTTCAGAATCCGCAGAAGGCTTACTCATTGAAGTACAGGAGCCATTTTAAAGAAGATGCCTGCATGTTCTGCTTGGGGTGGTCAGCTTCATGATCGTTGCCCTTGGGTTATATCTGGGTTAGTTTTACTGATGTTTTTTGTTTCTTCACAAAGAGCTGTCATTAAGAGTTGCATTAAGACAAGCTAGAAGGGTTTTGGTTAAGTCCCACTGCTTACTCCTAACTTTCTTTGTGGTCATGGAGCAGCACCAGAGACACATTTTAATATGTGATGACACTGGAAAGTCACTCGTAATACTTCATCTCTAGTTTCCCAATTCTCCACTTGTCAAACAATGTCTATTTACTTATTCTATTTATTTATCCATTTATAATTCACTTTTAAATGAACATACAAAAGGTTAGATGTTATTATAGTATTTCCAAACCAGCTTATGTTTTAGATTATCCTGCCTCCACATCTCCCTCTCTGTTCCCTATTATCCCCATCTTGTCACCTCCTCCAAGACTCCCCTCAGCTTTCATGACACATGTGTAACGGTACCTCCGCCATGTTGAAAGGCAGAGAGAGGCAGAGCCAGCATCCAGAGCCACTGCAACCAAACTGCTTATCATTTTAAAAGTGGCTCCTGGTCAGAAAATAATTACAGATATGCAATAAAGACAGGTTTAGATAAAGAAAAAGTCCTCTAAATAGGTCACAGTGTTGAATAAATGTATGTGTGCTTGGGAGAGAAAAGAAAAAGAGTATAGAGAGTTATAAATGAAAATAGTTTTAAAAAATAAAAGAAAGTCTTTAAAGAGACAGAATGAAGACAGTCGTAGATTAATGGAGCAAAAAACAAAAAGCCACATAAAGATGGAATATACATAGAGAGTCTGGATTATATATATTATTGTGTTTCCTTTAAGTCTTTAGACTATGGATGAACTAAATACAGAAAGACATTTCCTTGAATGGACTGCTAAGTTAAACCAACTTATTTATTAAATCAACTTTAATATATATATATATATATATATATTTTAAAGGTATCTTCACTTCAAAACTTGTGTCTAAAGATTTGTTGCTTTGGAAAAGAGGTTCTTCTTTTATTTCCATAGAGGATGAGAACCTGTGGATTCCTTCCAGACTAATGTGGTTTGATGGACCAAGATCCCTCTGAAAGGTTGCAATGAATGCACCCAAAAATTACTTCACCCATTGGGAACATGGGGACCGTGGGAGAGGGTAGAAGGGGAGGGGAGAGGAAGGGAAGGAAGTGGAGAAAAATATATAGCCAAATAAAAAAAATAAAAAATTACTTTGCCCAATAAAAAGCAGGAAGCAGTTTGGAGAAAACTATGTTCAAAATCCCAAATATTGTCTATAAATGTTTGTTTACATTTAAAGGGAGATATGCTATAGAGATTTGCATTGGTGTGGATCTTGGTTTATTGATACAAATTTAAGATCAATTTTGTTATATAGATATATACTTCATCTCTCGATTAAGGTACTGTACTTATGCAGCTCATCTAAAAAATATAATGTATAATAAAGAAATATTGGTTAATAGATAATCATCTACAATAGTCAAGCTTGTAGTCATTTTAGTTAGGTTTTCTAGATATATAGAGATATATTTCAGTTAGATAGACAATTTTCAAACCTTACAAAGACCTACAGAATATGGCCTTTAAAATTTTTAAGAACTTAGGACTTTTCATGACAATGAGACCCATCTGCTCCTGGCAGCACCCATCTACTTCAAGAGAAAGATGGACATTGAAGAGGATCCTTATGAAGTTGGTTAGCCATTTGGGCAAGAAAGTGCTTTTGCCTGGACTGCTTAATATTATGCTGTATGAATTGGACATGCAGGATCCAGAGGAAAATGACTGCTGAACTTGCCTAAAGGTGAGACCATCCTTTGGGATTCCTGCTTCATGAAAGAGTCTGTCAGACATTCGGCAGGACACAGAAAAAAGTGACTGACAAACTGCCAATATAGGAAAAACTGCCTTTGAAATTTCCTGCTTCATGGAAAAGTCTGCTGGATACTATGGACTTGTAGGCTAAAGATGGATGCCCCAAAGTTACAGAACTTTGGGTGACAGTCCAGGCAGCAAGATGTCTTTGTCAATTCTAGAGTTTCAGAAGTTGCTTACAATGCACTTTCTGTTAAGTTAGGTAATATTATATCCTTCTGGGTTCTTTGATGGAGTTGAAGAATACATAGTTATAGTTTTCTTTAGTTGTGATAAAAGATAAAGTATATATAAATATTGTAACTGCAATTTTTGCTTAATACTTGTTTTGCTATATGTAATTTTACTATGTTAAAGTTAAAATCTTCCTTTTTATTTAGACAGAAAAGGGAAGGTGATAGGGAATTCCCCTCTGTATGCTGTAAATATGTTTTATTGCCATTGATCAATAAAGAATCTGCTTTTGGCCAGTGGCTTAAGAGAGGAAAGCTAGGTGAGAATTCCAAACAGAGATGTAGAGAGAGGGTAGGTGGAGTAAGTGAGATGCATGTAACTGCCACAGGAGACAGACACACGGGAAACTTGTTGGTAAGCTGCAGCCACGTGGTGATACACAAAATAATGGAAATGGGTTAATTTAGGATGTAAGAGCTACCAAATAAGAAGCTAGAGCTAATAGGCCAAACAGTGATTTAATTAATACAATTTCTGTGTAATTATTTCAAGTCTGGGAGACCAGGATGAATGAGCAGCCTCTGACTACAAACACACACACACACACACACACACACACACACACACACACACACTACAAAAGGGAAAAATAGAAGGTCAGCAAGAGCCAAAGCAAAACTGAAATCAAGCAAGCCAACTGCTAAACCTTGTCTATATCTCCATGGCCAGCATCTAGGGATTATGATGGCAACACATGGGCTCCAAAAGGCTTGGGTAGCCCTATTCCTCTAGCTCTGCTTTCTGGAGCACATAGAGCCTGTCTCTTAGGGCCACTCCATCTGTGTGCAGATTTCTCCAGTGGAAATTCCATAGTCCTAGCATCTCCATTATCTTGAGGTCTCACTTGGAACTTAGGCTTTACCTTCATAACCCCACACACAACTCACCGAAGAATTCCATACAGGGGAGTTCAATCCTTCTTCCCAGAACTTGACCCCATATACCTTGGTGCAAGCTTTTACGACCTTGTGACTCTTGCCTTTTCTGTGACTTCCAAAGCAGCATGTGCATGATGTTTCCACATCTGACTGCCCATTGAAGATGCAGCCTGGCCCCAACTCACTAGCTTCACAGAAGCCTCTGGGTGTCTGAGCCTAGCAAAGTATTTCTCTAGGAGGTTGTTTTCAAGCAGGAAAGCCCTGCAGTAGAAAATTGTCTGTGCTTGGGTACTCTACTTTCAAATGAATTTTATCCTCTGGAGCCTCTGGAGTGGTGTCTTACCTAAAATTGTCCTACTACAGAGTAGATTCCTTCTGCATTAATCCCTAACAGTTACAGCTGCATTGCCAGCATCTTCCCTGTCCATATTTTAGTCATGCTCACATTCCATTCTGTACTATGCTGCTATTTTTCATATAGTTTCCCCCTTCCTCTTTCTCCTATTAGATCTGACTAAAGGCACATCAAAGCCTAGGTGTTATGTTGTCTTAAAATTTCCCCTGCCAACTGATCTAATTTATTACTTCAGAATTCAGTTGTTCTCAAGTTCTCAGGACATGAGTAATACACAGTCAGATTCTTGGCCAGAATAAAACACAAATGGCCTCTAACCTAGTTATTTTTAGGGTTCTTGTTCCTCTCTCAAAACATGAGTGTAGTATCTACTGTATATGTTTCAATCAGTAATTTGGTTCTTCACATTTCTACCTGAAGGCCCCATTAAGTTTTGCTTCTTTACCCCCATAGTTCCTATCATCTTGCAAACCAGTTCCAAAGGCCTATGAACTACCTGTTCTGATGGTTCACACCCATATCCCAACTTCTCAGTATTAATTTTCTATTTTATTTTATATTTTGACATGACCAAATAACCGATAAGAACCCATATAATGAATACAGGATTATTTGGCACCATTATGGAAAGGGATCTAGTCAATCATGGTGTAGAAGGTATGGCAGTGGGCAGCTCCGTAGCAGTGGCAATGTATGTCAGCTACCTGCTCACGTCTCAGCAGGACAGAAGACAGAGGTGAATGCTGGTACTCAGCTTTTTCTCGAGACTCCAGTCCAAGAAAGGGTGACATCCACAGTCAAAGTGAGCCTCTGAAATATCCCCCCAGCACACTCTCCTAAGTGATCCTGAATTCAGTTAAAGCATTAATAGATATTGACCAGCATAGCAGGTTCTGGGGCACTATCACTTCTGGGTGAAAGGTGTGAGCCCCAAATCTGCTGAAGAATCACCAGCACCTCTTCTGATCTTTAGTGGGAATTTGAGGAAACACAGGCCTGAAAATGGCGATTTGGAATGTCCAGCTGCAGTGTATTTATATAGCATTTGATATAGCACAGGTTTTCCTTTAGGTTACATGGCCCTTCTAAACTAATTTTACTCAAATTTTATTCCAGTTTTTCTTGAGTGTGTATGAAAAACAGAAGGTAAGCTCCTCTGTTTTAGCCATGCTAAACAGAGGGAGAACCTGGCCAACAGCTAAATGAAGACAATTTTATATAACTTGCACAGGCGCTTCAAACACAGTCTATGATAAGCGAGCTGACCATTCTTCTTTGCCTCCCTTGATTCTATGAAAAGTGGAATGTAATTATAACATTGTAAATTCAGCTGAAACCATAATATTGATAATAAAATTAATTTTATACTGATTACATAAATAAAAGTAACATGTGGGAAATGATAGAAGCAGTGTTGTTACTTAAAACGTCAGGAGACAAGTTTAGACAGTTCAAAGTCAGTTATAATTCCCATAGAACCCATAATTGTATCAAAAAATTTCAACGTCCTGGCAAATGGGACGTCATCATAACCTGTACTATCCTGGGTACCAGAAAGTAAGGAAGCGCCAAGTAAAAACAATTCTTGATGATGGGAATGCATCCAAGGGACATAGAAGCCAACAAGAGGAGTCTCCAATAGCCTGTAATTAACCAGTTTGAGCCCCAAAATAAATAACAGTATTGGGTTATAACCTTGAGTATAAAATAAACATCCAAGGATCTAAACCAATAAAAATAATGATTGGATAAATAAATAACAGGGAAAGAAGAGACTAAGAGTCAAATAGTTTCTCAATACCTTTCTTCAGTATGTGATTCATACCCCAATTCCTGCTGTCATGTGTAGGCTACACTCAGGGGTCCACTTCCAAAAGCTAGAGTATGGGAACGCAACGTACAAAGTCTGGCGAATTCTGAACTCAGTGAACAAAATCAACATCACCAATGTTGATACCGGATGAGCTGTTGAAAAGAGACTTCATTTCAGTGGTGTTGGAATTTTGAGGCAGGGGAGGCGTTATGAGTTTGAGGTAGCTTTGGCTACATAATAAGTATAAGACCCTATTTCCAAACAAAAATTTCAGTTCAAAATAGGTTATGCAACTTTCACTTCTGGAAGTCAGAGAGATATTCTTTCTTACCCAGGATCTGGTGAAAAGCTTGAGCACAGTGGCCACAGGAGTCACTGGCACAGTCGGGGGTGGGGGGTGGGGGGACACATCAGTGCTTGTTCCCCTGTGCAGTCCTTGGCTTCTGCATTCTCTGATGCCCCTGTAGCAGAGGCAATAGCAGTTCTCGTTAGCCCAGGCTCACCACACCCATACTGTAGCTAGTGTCACACAGACATTTGCTCCCTCTGATCTATACTGTCCACTGAGCCAGGAGAATTGGGCCGACATAAAATGCTAGCTTGCTCTCAGAACCTGACCTCTTACCTGTGATCTGACCTGTCTGGAGAGAGAGTCCAAACCCGAGGCAGATCAATGTGAGCAGGCTCCTCCCTGGAGGTTTGAGTGACATCAGAATGGGCAAGCAGGGGAATCATATCACCTACTTTCCAGAGGATATTTAAAAATAGCAGCAACCTCCTTTGTTGGCAGGATGGTAAGCGTGTATCTGGGCCACCTCAAGATGCCGTCTATCTCGTGTGACTTGTCCTTTAAGAAGTCAGTGCAGTTTCTACTGAGGGTGCACAATACCAGTGTGACTGGGCCATTGTCAGCTGACTTGGTAGATTTTGATGAGAAATATGTGTTGAATTGGAATCGTAGGCTGGGGTTATTTGGCTTAGTTGTCAAGAATAAGCAATTCAAACACAGCATCACGGAGTTGGTCGTGACCCGCCTTGTCCCGGGCAGTGGAAAGAACAGAATGCAGTGTGCTCATTCATTCATTCATTAGGTACCTGCTATTTTCCAGCCGTGACACTGGGCTCTGGAGTCACAGGATCTATATGATATGCTGACTTTTGGAGAAGCTTACAACCTGATGGCCTGGGCTCCGGTCCCAGATGTAACCTGAACAGCTGCATGGGCTTATCAATGCCTTGACCTCTTTCTAGGTCTGACTCTTATTAAGTACACGAGATGGGACTAAGTACCAGCTTATTTCATTATATAAAACTGACATCATCCTACATTACATAGGTGTACTAGCATTTTCCATGTAACAGATGCTGTGTTTTGCAGAGATAATGGGAAGGGACACTGTCTCTTCCTCCATGGAGCTTTTGATCCCAAGGAGGTAAGATCACTGGGACCGGAGACCTAGTGTGCATTAGAAAATCATAAGCAGGCTGACATCACCAAAGGATGGGAAGGAGGACAGAAGCTCACAGGGCAGACAAGGGGAAGAAGAGACAGAAGGAGACGGACAGAGGTTAGGGAAGGAAACATGGCAATGCGGCAGGAGTTAAGGAAAGAAGAGGGTAAGGGGTATGTAGCACACACAAAGTCTTGGCTCTAATCTCCAGCATCACATAAAACAGCATGTGCGGGCACATGTCTGTAATCCAAGCACTCAGGAGGCAGAGACAGGAGCAGCACAAGTTCAAGGTCATCCTTGGCTACATAGAGATTCAAGAGAACCAGAGCATGTAGAACTTTGTCCACCATGCCTGAAGGTTTGGGTAAGAAGCTGAGGGCTTCAGAGGCCACACAGAGTCTTAGAGAGCAGAAAGGTGAGGTTGGAAGTCAGCCATAAGGGATACACAACATATATTGCTGGGGGTTTGAGGCAAACAGGGCAGAGGTAGGCCATTGAGGTCCAGTCAGAGGGCTTCCTTCTTTCTTACCCCTTTTCTTACTCCCTACATTTC
Organism: Dicrostonyx torquatus; assembly: GCA_028555095.1. Lineage (NCBI taxonomy): Eukaryota > Metazoa > Chordata > Mammalia > Rodentia > Cricetidae > Dicrostonyx > Dicrostonyx torquatus. The sequence goes on along the minus strand of JAQHUG010000154.1, from coordinate 788,995 downwards.
CTCCTCTTTGGGATGGCCAGGAGTCTGTAGGACCTTTGAAGGTGGGAAGGAACAGAGCGCTGGTGTCCCATGGCTATGCAACAAGCAGAAGTGGTTTGGTGACTCTAAGTAGCTGGTGACACCCATTCGTGTTGGAATTCCTCACAGTTAAGACCACTGTACAGCCCATAAGAAAGCTGAGACTGCCTAGAAGTGGCTCACCCTGGGTGGTACTGCTGATACCAGATCCTAAGAATGTAAACTTGGCCGAACACCATCCTTAACAAAGCTGGTTTTTTCCTTTCTTTTGACTCAATGGAAAGGGCCAGACTTGTTCAGAGCCATCAACAGAATTTGAAGGATAGACGTTCAGGGACTTGTGAGCTTCTCACAGCCCTGTGACTCTCAGTGCATGGACTGGAGCAAAACGTATTTCCAACACAGGGCAATGAGAACCAAATGGGAGCCAAGGACCAATAGGATAAATGTAAGGGTGGCCTTAAACTTTCTCCATGAGTAGACCTTCTCACCATGACAAATGTCTGAAAGGCACAAAATAAAGGAGAAAGACTAAATTTGGCTCCCTGTTTTTGAGGTTTTCATGAAGAAGCAGCAATGCTACTTTAGGTCCGTGATAAGTGAGGAGCATGACCAGGGGCGGGCACAGTGGAGAGAAACTACTCACCTCACAGCAGGCAGCGACAGAAAAGAGCCAGGGGCAAGATTTACCCCGCAAAGGCACATGCCCAGTGGCCCACTCCTCCCAGGGCTCCATCACCTCTCAATAAACTAACTACTCAGGTTCTGAGTGAGTGGGTTAAAGCATTGATTTGGCCAGAGCCCTCTGTAAGCATTACAGCTCGGATGGAAAGGGATCCTGGCAGTCAGGAGTCAAAGAGCACTCCCAAGTCACTGTGAATGCAGCAGTAAGCTTGCAAACCTCGAACCATGTTCCAACTGTCACTCTGTGCTTAGGTGCCCTCATCTGCCCAGTGGGTTACAAACTACCTGTTCCTCAGGATAAGTATTCATGGTGAGCAGGTGCAGTGTGGTGAGCCTCTTCCTCGGCTCTCATAAAAAATCTATCTAGTGTTGCCTTTGCCAGGCAGTGGTGATGCACACCTTTAATCCTAACACTCCATGAAGCAGAGCCAGGTAGATGGCTGAGTTCTAGGCTAGCCTGATCTACAGAGTGAGTTCCAGGACAACTGAGGCTACACGGAGAAACCTATCTTGAAAAACAAAAGCAAACAAAATCTATCTAGTGTCATTGAAACGCAAAAGATCACACTGTAGCTCATAATCACTACAAATAGTACACGTCTATCTTTTGAAAAAAAATTAAAACGGAACAACAACAAAAAAGTTTAGGTTAAAAAAAAAAAGTCCTTCTTTGAACTCCAAGAGCTCAGGCTTGATTCATTAAGATAACTGAATACAGATCTAAAGGTACCTTGATGGGAAATTTGATTCAGTATGAGTAGCTCAGAGATGAGCAGAAGAGCCATGTAGTGCATCGTCAGGTGACCCCACAAAGACTCAGCTTGTTCAGACAGGGGCCGTAGACTGTGGCTGCACTGGCCTGTTACAGTTTAAGGTGGCCTCTTAAGCTTCACCTAGCACATCTCAGTGTCCCTGTCTCTTAACCCTGAATGTCCTTTACAGAGGAGGGACTCTTCTCTATGCCACACTCAGGTCTTCTTACTTCACATGGAAATCCTCTGCCCCAACCCAGCTCTCCCTCAGCTCCAAGCCCAGACTTCCAGCAGCATTAAAAGGAGTCTTTCTGGTTTCTAGAATGCCGTGTCTTGTCTGGGTTCTGTCCCCGCTAAGTTTCTTGTCTCTGTCCCTTCTTGGCTTTGCTTAGTTTGACACTTCCTTTGAACTAACCCCACTCCTGTATATACATCCAATGCACGGGTGGTCATCTGCGTGTGCACACGCACACATAGATGTGCACACATGGGAACACATACACAATACAAATAGACTATGAGTAGACACTGCAGATAAATAGCAAGATTTTGACTCTAGCCCCGAATAACAACACTGACCTGAAGAGAACCGACAGACATGTTATGTTGCTTTTGTTTTTATTGTCCTTGGAGCTACACACACACACATACACACATACTATTTCCTCTTGGAAATGATGCCCTGGGGAACTGGAGAGCAATCTGTGCATTGCAAAAGGAGAGATAAGCAAATGGCTATTTTAAAATTGCAGTCAGAAAAAAACAAAACTCCAGATGAAATTCAAGATAGAGTTCTAAACAAAGTCCTATGATTGTGGGTTCTGCATAAAATAGGAGAACCCTTAAACTGCATGGTACTGGCATCAAACACATACGGAAATCCACACCTCCCAACATGCTGAGTCTCAACAACGGCACCCAGAGAGCCTCAGAGGCAATGGAGCTGGGGAAACCTCCCTAAGAAGGATGAAGTAGACCCCTGTCTCACCTATCACAGAAATAAGTCAGTGGATAAAAGACTTACATGTAAGACCGCTTCCCCCACCACCACCTGCAGCTACAAATCTACTAGAGGGAAACAGGGCAAACTCTGCAGGACACCGGAATCAGTGAGAGGTCTTTGGAGGAAATACCAGTGTATAGGAAACGAAAGCAAAACTGGACAGAGAGGACTGCACCAGACCAAAATGCTTCTGCACAAAAGGAAGCAGTCAAGAGTGAAGCGAGAAGCCACACAGTGGGAGGACGAGTTATACGTGTGACGCTGGGGGAATAAGAAGTTCCCCAATAAGAATAATATCAAGGGAAAATAAAAAGAAAGATGATTTTGAAAATAGACTAAACAAGAATTTTTCTAAATAAGACATGCAGATGTCCAACAGGCAGATGAAACCAAAACCAAAACCAAAATGGTTGACATCACTTATCACTAGGGAATACAAATCAAGACCACAGAGAGAGGCTTGGAGGATGCTCAATGAGGAGAGTGCTGGCTGCTCAAACATGAGGAACTGAGTTTGGGTCCTCACCACCCACTTAAAGAGCCAGGAGTGATGCACACATACCTGTAATCTTGGCATTGGGAGGCAGGGACAGAAGCTTGGGAGTCCGCCAGCCAGTGAGTCTAGCCTGTTAGTGAGTTCCAGGTTTAGCGAGAGACCCTGCTTCAAAAAATAAGGTGGAGAACTAAAAAGGAAGTGAGGGAGTGACCTCTGGCTTCTACATGTGCATATATGGGCATGTGTACAAGCACACAAGCATGCACACATCTCTCTCTCCCTCTCTCTCTCTCTCTCTCTCTCTCTCTCTCTCTCACACACACACACACACACACATACACACACACAGATGCACAAATGTAATACAAATAATTCTTTTTTTGAAAAGAATGCATATTTTCAGTGAGACTAAAGATAAAAGTTCTAGCAAGGATAGAGAACAAAGGACCCTTTTCACACTGTTATTAGGAAGAAAAATATCATGCATACATTATGAAAAACAATATGGGGGAAACACAAGTTCCCAAAGTGATGTCTATGATTTTTCTTATCTGTGGAGGTCCAGTTATTCCAGTGCCTGCCCCACGGGTACATGGTTTTGGCTCTAGAATCCTATGGGTATAGACTTCTAAAAGGATAAATAACTCTCCTTTTTATCAGTTAATTAGCTTGCTATTTTGTTACAGAAATGGGAAGCTAATCATATAAACTAATGATGGAGAATTTATTCTGTCACTTTATTGACAGATTAAAAGATATAATATATACACATAATTTGGTTCGATTTCTTCTTCATGGATATACTTAGCAAATACCAGCATGTGATAATTATGGATGAAATGGCTGAATTGAGTACCCCTGAAGAGGGAAATATTTGCTTGAAGAGGTAAGAACATATATTAGAGAGAGAAATGTGCCTAAAATAACACAGTGCCTCAGTTTTTCTCTTTCTTGCACCTTCACTAAATCTTTGAGAAAAATCAAGAGCCCCAATTTTCTTTTCAAAAGAGTTAATCATCAGCATTTTAAATAGTTAAGTTGTAGGCCATCATGACAACTCAGTGTACCAAGTGTGATGGCCTGAATTTGATCCTCAGAACTTAAGAGCTGACTGTAACAGGCTGTCCTCTGACCTCTACATACTTGTGTGCCTTGACACATGAACACACACAAATTAGTGTGAAAACTATAAAAGTGTGTTGTTTTAAATATCTAGTGGTTTTTATATTGTCAGAGATTTACTATCAGTCTGTGAACTGATGACTTCAATTTTTGTCCCATTTTAGATAGATGATTTTAGTCAAACAAAACCCAAGAGAAAACCAGAAAGATAATGGAAAAAAAGAAAAGAAAACTTAACTTGTAATCTTCATCTGTTAAGGCAAATTAAAAAAATATCATTGTTGCCGGGCAGTGGTGGCACACACCTTTAATCCAAGCACTCGGGAGGTAGAGGCGGGCGGATCTTTGTGAGTTCGAGACCAGCCTGGTCTACAAGAGCTAGTTCCAGCACACGCTCCAAAACCACAGAGAAACCCTGTCTCGTAAAAACAAAAAAAAACAAAAAAACAAAAAAACATTGTTGTTCTTAAAAACCAGAGGGTGACTGACTGGCCAGGGTAGAGAGATGAGAAAGGGGAAAAGAACTAAAGTTTTAGATGCAAACTGTATTGGAATGAGGGATTAGTTTATAGAGACATAGGAAAGACAAAAGCCCAAAGGGCCGGTGTAGGAGGTTCTTCTGTATTTGTGTTGCTTTCATTGGTTAAATAAAGAAACTGTCTTGGCCTTTTGATTGGGCAACACTTAGATAGGTGGGGAAAGAGAACTGAATGCTGGGAGAAAGAAGGCAGGCAGAGAGAGAGCTGCCATAAAGCTGTCAGGTCATACATGCTGAATTTTTCCCAGTAAGCCACGACCTCGTGGTGACATACAGATTATTAGAAATGGGTTGAATCAAGATGTGAGAGTTAGACAATAAGAGGCTAGAGCTTATGGGCCAAGCAGTAACTTAATTAATACAATTTCTGTGTGATTATTTCTGGGGTTAAGCTAGCTGGGTGCTGGGAACGTGGCCCGCTTCTCCTTACTACAATGGGCCAGGGTTTGCTAAGGAATGGATGCTAAGTAAGAAAGAAGGCAGCAAGCTGGTGGCCCAGAGGCTGGGAGCTCCCTGCTGCTATGGATAGTTCTCCCAGTTTAAAATCTTAACCTCTAAGAAATAATGACTGGAGGAATGTAATTCCAGTTCTGTTTCTGACCTCTTAGAAAACCAGATAACAAGATACAAGAAGGCTTGCAATCTTCCAGAAAAACTCCATTTCTCTCTCCCCCTCCCTCCCTCCTTCTTTCCCTCCCTCTCCTTCCACAACCTTCATAAAATGAATTATCTAGCAGCACTCCAAAAGCACACGGACTTTGGGGCTACAGGACAACATGAGTTCTCCTTTTTGTGCTCCAGTACCACTGTGCCATATTTACATCTCTTTAAAATAACTGATTTTTATGACTATGGCAAACTGACTTTAAAGTCAGTGTAAAGAAGCAAAAGATACAGAATCGTCAATAGGCTATTTAAAGGTAAGGGCAGAGCAGAGCACTATGCTAACTTCAAGGCTAAGTATGAAACTACAGTAAGGAAGACAGGGTAGAAATTATTTAAAATGGATTAGAAAAACAAAGTCTTAGGATTAATCCCTCATAAGAACAGTCAACTGATCTTTGACAAAAGAACAAAGGCAATGCAATAGAGAAGAGAGTTTTTTCATCAAATGATGCTGTCCACAGACAATAAGCAATGAATAAAAACCCAGATTCAAATCTTTATGACCAGCACAAGGTGGGAATAACTCAAAATAGATCATAGACCTAAATGAAAGATAAAGCTATAAATTACTGGAAGACATCCTGAGACAATCTAGAGGCCATTGCCAGGCTGATGATTTTTCAGATTCATTAACAAGGTGGTAAGTTATGAAGTAAGTTCCATGAAAATTTGAAGTGTTCTACAAAAGACGCTGTCAACAGGAAGATATATGAGCTATCAACTAGAAGAAAATATTTGCAAAAGATGTATCAGATAAAAGGGTGTTGTCCCAATTGAACAATAAGAACACAAACAATCCACTTAAGATGAACAAAATGGTCTGAGTAAACAACTCATCAAAGAAGACACCGAGATAGACAGTAAGCATGAGAGAAGATGCTCACTGGCACATTCCATTGGGTAATTTAATAAGGCAATAGTGAAATGCCCCTACGCATCTGTTAGGATGGTCAAACCCCAAATACTGACAATGCCACAGGCAGGCCAGGGCCTGGAGTAGTCAGAAAGACTATTCGCTAATACTGGGAATGTAAAACAGTACAGATTCTGCAGAAAACACTTTGATAGTTCCTTCCATAAACTAACAAACCCTAATTATTTGTTCCATCAATTAAGCATCTTGGTGTTTCGGCAGTAAATTGAAAACTCAAGTCCACCCAAAACAAAAAAATTCTTTGTCAATAATGGACAAAACTTGAAAGGAGCCACACTGCCCTGCAGGAAATGGAACAGATAAAATGTGGTAAACCTGGACAATGGGATACTACCCAGCACATACATGCACGCATACTCACGCGCGCGCACACACACACACACAAACAGTTCATAAGACATTTTAAAAGACATGGAAGAAACTTAAGTGTGCAAAAGAAGCTAGTATGAAATGATTCCCTGTGTTTCATCTTGACTGTAGGAAATTCTGGAAAGGGAATATCCCAGGAATGGTTTAATGCTTCGAAGTTGCCAGAGATAAAGATGGAGATAAAGATGAGCAGATGATTTGCAGGATAACATTAAGTGTAAATGTAAGTGCACCTTCCCTTCCCGGCTTCCCAGACTCAATCACACAGAAACAGTATTAATTACATCAGTGCTTGGCCAATGGCTTAGGCGTATTTCTATCTAGCGCTTTTATCTTAAATTAGCCCATTTCTATTAACCTGTGCATTGCCACAAGGCTGTGGCTTACTGGGAAGGTGCTGGCATCTTTCTTCTTCAGCATTTCCCTGACTCCACCTTCTTTCCTCCTCGACCTCTGCTTGGATTTCCCATCTTGCTATATCCAGCCCTGCCAGAGGCCAAAGCAGCTTCTTTAATAACCGATGGTAATAAAACATATCACAGCATACAGAGGGGCATCCCACATCAATTAAGGGGACAGGATACAGGTGCATGGCCATAAATTTGTCAAAACGCACAGAATACACACCAAGAGGGAAGCCCAATCTAAAGCATGGACTTTAGCAGGATCAAAGTCTACTGACTGCAACAAATGTGTCACTCTGGCATAGAATGTTGAAGGTGAAAGAGTACACAGGTGGAGATAGCTCATTCCTTTCCCAGCCGCCCAGACCCAAAATTATTAATTACAATAGTGCTTGGCCAGTAGCTTAGCCTTCTTATTAACTAACTTTTACATCTTAAATTAACCCATTTCTATCAACCTGTGAATCACTACGAGGTTGTGGCCTACCGGTAAGGTTCTGGTTGGCGGCTGGCATCTTTCTCCCTTGACAGCTACTGTATCTCTGTTCTGATTTCCCACCTGACTTTACTCTACTAAGCTATTGGCCCAAACAGCTTCTTTAATAACCAATGATAATAAAACATATTCATAGAATGCAGAGGGGAATCCCACATCAAAAGTATGTCCTTCTGCATACATGCTTTTCACCTGTGAGGACATTTCATCCAAATTTGCTCAGAACCCAGCCCTTCTCTGGAAAAGAAATTTTGATTTTCAAAACTGCTTAGATGATATTTTTAAAACTATACAGGGGGTGCTGGAGGATGACTCAGCAGTTGAGAACACTGGTTACTCTTTCAGAGGACCTGAGTTCAATTCCCAGCACCCACATGGCAGCTCACAACTGTCTGTGACTCCAGTTCCAGGGGGTCACACACCCTCACCAGCGCACATAAAATAAAAATAAAACGACAGTGAAGGAATTTGTAAGGAAATTACAAACAGCAGATGCAATGCCCATAAAAGAAGACAGTAGGAAAACGTGTAATTCCGTGAGATGATTCCGCTCTGGTTATTTTCTGCACTGACATTCTAGAGGCTAAATGTCCATACCAGGCATGTAGTAGGAAGCCCCCAGTAAAAATCCCCAAAGTCAAGCAAAACTGATGTTACCAAGTATTACGTCTTGGGAACGGAAATCACCTCTCATGACGCAGGAGGCAGTGCTCCGTGGAGCCACAGTTTTGACCCTGACAACTGTTCCCGTCAGGCGGTTACACAACTGCTCTATGCCAGTAAAGCAATTTGCACAGGGCCTGGCATGGAGCAGCATCCCGTAAAGGGCGCTTCTGTTTGTTATGACAGAAGGTGGAAGTGTCTACTGTGTGTTCGTTATGAGGGTACAAGAGGCATCTGGCATAGGCAGACGCCACCCGGCTGTGTTATTTTTCAGATTATGAAACTAAATACAGGGCAAGGCGGACTCCACAGACAGGCAGCTTCAGCAGCGATTGCAGAAATTCAAAGCTTTGGGCCCATATAAAATCAAAATCTTTAAGAGTGGGGCACAGGAGCCTATTTTAATGGGGTTTGCAGGTAGCTCCATTGGACAAAGCTACGGGTTAATGGTTAGATTTCAATTCATCAGTATACACACACCTTTAACACACACAATCCTAGCTAACAAAATTAAAGGACATTATCTTTCCTCTTCTCTATCTTCAAATTAACCCAGGGTATCATTTTCATAGATAAAGGGAGTTGACAGGATTGCTCCTCAAACACAAAGAAAAGTAAGGACCTACTTATTGGATTTGGGACAACCACAATCCATGTAAGAAATTTTAAGGTATTGGTCAACAAATGACCATGAATGATATATCTGAGCACGTCACATGACTTGTCATACGAAGGAATGAAGTTCCAATATATACTTCAGCATGGACCGAATCTGAAGCTTGGAGAGATGCTGAGGAAACCATCTACGGGAGACCACAGATTGCCTGGCTGCAGCTTCCCATGAAAGGTTCCCAAGAGATAAACCCATAAACAGGTTGGTTACTGGTGACTGAGTTGTGGACAGGGAAGTTTGAAGGGTGATCGCTGATTGGATCCCCTTTTGGGGGAGTTGGAAATATCCTGAAATTGATTTGGGTGACCATGCCATGATTCTAGGACTGCCAAAAAGCATTGAGTTTCCCATGCTCTACTCGGTGGTCAGATACCCATGCGCACATAGGCAGTATTAGTTGGGTTTAGCAGCTTATCAAAACAATTACAAGATGATATGAAATTGGGCGGAGAGAAACATGTTGGGGGAAATATGGGGGAGAAGTTAGAGGATAAAACTGAATGGTGGTTATAGTCTTATTTGATTATATAGTATGTAAAATTCTTAAGAACAAAGAAAAATTGCAATAAAATAGTAAATTATAACCCAGTATAAGGAAAAATCTAAAGCCCAGCCCTACTGAGAAGGTGATGTCTTCATGGCAAGAGTTCTTCTTATACACAGGCCATACAGCAGAAGTTCACGCCTGCCTCTAGAGATGTTTGGGTGTTCACAGATGGTAGGTGCAGAGTCTGTGATGTTAGTGCAAACGCCTGTCCTTCTGCGCCACCTCTATCAGTGAACAGAGTCGTCACCAGGATCACCACACCACAACCACTTACCAAAAGATAGCTGCAGAGAACAGTAGGGCGCTGTGACCCCACCTCCAACCCCGTTCACAAGCAATCATGAGCGATTTGTGTTCTTTTTCCAAAAATAAAAAATAAATAAAATTGCTAGTTTTTGAGTTCCTTTCTCTACAAAAGTCCCAAGCCAGTTTCTAATTACCTGGATCTTAGTGATTTTTCAATCTGCCACATAGCTGAGATGTAGGAGAAGAGGGTTGGTGCATCACCAACAATGGTGGATCCAGTCATCAAGTCAAAGAAAGACAAACACTCACATACTGACTGAAAACTAAGCCCGACCACTGAGCATGGGAACTCAGTTTTGTAACTCCAGCACCCGGGGTGCTGAAGCAGGTGAATTCCTTGGAGACTGAGGTCAGCCTAGGCTACAGAGTGAGAACGTGATCCCAAATCAAGACAAGACAAAACCAAAGCAAACACAACTGGGCTGAGCAGTTCTTTCTCAAGCTCTGATTGCAATTAGGCGTAGCTGTGGTACACAGGTGTGCCTTTGCCTTCAGCATGCACATTGTGAACTAGTGTCTCTGGAGAACAGTACTTCCAAAAGCACTCTGTGTGGCAAGGAACACACCCCCACATTTGAGTGACGGTCTGTAGCCACGAGGTTGTCCAACTCTTCCAATGAGGTGGCCCTACAACATTGAAATGTTAAACTATAATTCAACTAAAATACTGTAACTGTAGTGAGAGCCCCTAATACCCCTTAGAGGCTACAAGCTACTGGACTGGATAGTGTGGCTCTGAAATAAGAAACAAATGCATCTACGTTTAGAAATACACAAGTTTCATATGTACCCAATTTACACGGCAAAGATCAAAATCTTAATATGACATATAATTGTTATCAAAATTCCTTGATCCCATGTGTTTTTTGTTTGTTTGTTTCAGATGTATTTAAACAGTAGAATATGTCTTCAAGGATTTATTCAAAGTGTCGTTGATACTTGTCTCTGAAATAAGATCACGGTTTTGCTTTTGTTTTGATTTTCTGCCTTTTCTATTTTCTCTAAAATCAACAATTTTCTAGGAAAGCCTTAAAGCGATCATTTCTTCATTCAGCTGCAAATGCTACCCCTCACCCGAGCACACCATTTGCGAAAACTTCGCCCTCCCTTCATTTCCGGTTGCAACACTACTGTACGATTGCTCTCTTCCTGTGGCTAGAAGTATACACAATTACATAACAGTGCGATGATAAAGAGATACAAATGAATCTGAGCATGTCACCGCAGACTTGAAAGGTTAGCTAGCAGAGAGGCCATACCCTGTCAGGCCCCGGGGGCCTACCACGGACCACCAACCACAGCCCCGTGGTTTCAAAGACTCCATGTGGGAGGTGAGTCGCCACAGCCATGGTGGAGTGGTCCTGATCCTGGGAAGCAGCTGAGGGGAGCCCACCCTCTAATAGCAGAGACAGACCTAAGCGCAAGCCAAAACAAATGCATTGCCTCACGTCAGGGCTATTATCCTCAATCAAAGCCTCTCTCCCTTGGGAATACAAGTTGGGTGGGGTTGGAGGGAGGAGGAGGAGACAGGAAGCAGTCTGTAAACACAAACATGACCTGCTTTGGACAGATTCATCTACTGGGATCATGAAGTTATTAAATAGGCATGCTGGAAAATCCTAAGAGGGGCCATTGCATCCTTTCTCCTGCCTCTTCTGCTGGAGCCCACATCATCTCCAGCTCTGGCAAAGCTGTTATTTCAAAGGCTACACAGTCAGTAATAAGGGCGGAAATAATAGATTTAATCTAACTTCCCTAGGATATTGTTAGATAACTATCTTGTCTAACCATCCTTACTCCTCCATACCGCAAGGCCTCGTCCCTTCGTGCATGCTTCATCAAGGTGCCGCTAAGAAATCAGTTCTGCACTTTCAGGAGAACCATTGTGTAAATGTCTGTACGTAGCCATTCAATTCCCTCTTGATGGTGGAGTTAGCAGATGGGATGGAACTCTCTCTTCCTAGATTTATGACAGAATTGTGACCAGACCAATGTCATATATAATAAGGAAGGCCGAGGTGACCTTTCCTCTGCCTTCACATTCCCCCTCCCCATCCGTGACATAAATTATACTACAGACTGGGATGTTTTCCTTATATTTGGAGACAAGTCTCATGTGTTTTCACCCTCCTCTTGCGTTTGCCCTCCTCCCCCACAATCAAACCAAGAAATCTTCAAAGCAAGAAAGAGCAGAAAAATTTCCATTTCCCAGCTGAGATCTGGTGGATTTTTCCATAGTAGGCTTCCTGAAGCTTAAGGTCTGGAATTTCACTAATGCAGTGATGACACTAGAGACAGGGCTGGGGTTCAGCTCCACAGTGGAACACAGGACTAGCACACACATAGTCCTGAGCTGTATCTCCAGTGCCACAGAAAGAAAATGGGGGGAGGGGCTTACACAGTGCCTCAGTAGACAAAGGTTTTTGCCCAACCAAACAGCCTGAGTTTGATCCCCAGAACCCACATGGTAGACATCAAGAGCTGATTCCCACAAGTTGTTCCTCCAACTTCCACACATGTGCTGTGGGATGAGTGTCCCCCACATATATACATACATGTGTAAATAAATAAATGAATGAAATAAAAATGTAAAGACTAGACACAAAGATGAAATAGATCCAGAGTGAACTGATTCAATAACAAAACACGGGCTTACATTACTCCTCTCAACCTCACTTATTTTGCTGATAAAAATCCCATTGTTCTGATAAGAAAACCATCTTGCCCGGTGCTCTAACGGCTTCTGCAAGGGAAAGAGCTTCGAGGCTCTGGAGCTGCTAGGGCTGCAAACATTAAATGGACACAGGAAAGAGGCAGCGAACATCTCCGTGAGAGGTGTTGGAAGGAGGGGTAGAAGAAGCAACTTGAGGTGCCTCAGCTAAGCTAAAGTTGTGTGGTGGGCTATGATATTAGAAAAAGGGCAGCCTGGAGGACCAGTCTGAGCAACCTCAAGTCAGGAGCAGGCAAACAGGAATCATCGGCTGCTTTGGATGAAAGGGGTAAGCCACTGAAAAATTGTCTTTGCCGAATATACAGCAGAAGACACGGGTTTTGATTGTGCCCATAGGAGGACATCAGTGATACTAGAGATGGTGAGAACTGGAAGAGAAGCTGGCAATGGGGACAATAATCACAAGAATGATGCATAGCCTGGGCTGACCCCTGACCCGAGGCTTTTATTTGAATCATCGCACATCGGATTACAACCCTTGGAAGCAGGTCTAGCTCATTTTCCGTTGAGGCTTTCCTCTGCGGAGTAGAAGTGTGAGTTGCGGGGGCGCTCGCTTCAGGAGCAAATCCAAAGGCTTTGGTGAGGTGAGCAGGGTTTGGAGGAGAAAATGGATTGTCTTCATGGTCTCTATAACAAAGGTAGTGGGCGGTCATACGGGTATCCATGGTGGAAAGAGAAAGTTTGCCGTGAGAATCTGTGTTGGTGGTGGCACAGTGGCTTGTGCCTGTTACTTAAGCACTTAGGAGGCTAAGGCAGGGAAAGGATCATGTGTCCGAGGCCAGCCAGCCTGGACTACCTACCTAGCAAGACTTTAGGAAACACAACCTAAGGAAACAAACAAGTTTTGTTGGAGATGCGTGGAATTAATGAGTCTTTGTAACATATAAATTATCCACGTCCTTCAAATGTCCAAGTGCTTCTCTTCTGAGTTCTCAGAATATAGTCTCGCTATGTCCTGTACCATAGGAGAGACCTCATAGAGAAACTGGAGTCCCTCAAGGACCAGTCAGCAATGAGCCTGACAGCAGACAGGAATATAGGAAGATGGTCTTCATCCTTTGCTCTGTGGGCCCGGGGTCCCCAGGCTGGCACAGGACTGGCTCAAGGCTCTGCTTCTCCCTGTTCCTCTGTCACAACCAACTTCCAATCGTGACTTCCAGGGTGGATGAAACTTTGCATCACTTGGTGCCATTCGTAGGCTTCTGATCCCCTAGGGTCGGGGAGACAAGGATGTGGTGACAGGATGGGAGCAGTAAAACTGTCTCTTTGAAGAATGGGACTTCCACAGGGGTCTGTGAGCAGGAGTCTGTCAAAGGCCAACAGGAGGAGGAGCCAGGGGCTCTGACGTCAAAGAGCCTCTGAGGTCTTGACACAGAATGAGATAATGTCTTTTTGTCCAGAGGGAGTGAAGCTCCTGTCTTCCCAGGGTCTTGTGTAACCCAGGACCACAGGAGGTCAAATGCAGAAGGAAGTTCCGGACTAACTCTGGGGATCTGCTGTCAGAAAATGTGGTGGGCGTGTCACACGTGTATGCTCTTGCTGCGACTCACGGGTGTAGCTATCACTCCCCTCTCTCCTGTCCTACTCAGCAACTGTCCTACATCCTAGGTCCCTTCTCATCTTCTCCTTTCTCACTTTACACCAGCAAGTTGTAGAAAGCAGCGTTGCATGACTTCTCTGAGGTGAATGTTTGCAGGTTAGGTTTCCGGTCCAGTTAGCTCCTCAGACCGAAAGTCACCCAGTCCATAATCACATGGAAGAGCTATCTTGGAAATCAGGAAGTTTTCCTAATGGGTCACTGTAGGCGACTACAGAACACTGAATGAAATACCCAAACCAACCAGTCCTTAAGTCTCGTACTCTTGCCAGACCTGACAGACTCTTCCAGAATCCTCTCACCCCAGTTCTAGATCTGCAGGTAGGACCTCCTAAATTCCCTCTCACATTAATGAAGGGTGAAATTTACAGTTTTCTAGACTGAGACTTTTTTTTTTCAGAACAGCCAACACCTCCTAGTGACCTGCTTCCTCTAGACAAATTACCTGTTCTCAAGCTTTTGCCACCTCCAGGTCCCAAGGCCCCAACACATAAGTCTTGGGAGAAGGAACCAATTCATCCAGAACCACAAGAGTAGGGCATGGAATTGAATCAGTTTTCCTCTCCAAGACTGGCAGTGCCTCTGACACACTCTAGTCCAGAGAGGCATTCCTGGGAAGTCCTGCCTTCATGGTCATCCCATCACTAATATGCAAGGCCTCCTGTATCTGCAGTGACAAACTACCTAGATCACGAGCCTTAACAGCATCGGAAATGTATTTTCCCACAGTTGTGGAAGCTTGAAATCTTAAATGAATAAATCGCCCCGAGCCTCTCCCTGGGCAGACAGACATCCTAGCAGATATGGGATGATAACTCACTGTTGTGCTGACTTCCGTTTCTCTGGTTAATGAGTCCTACACCTTTTCATAAGCCTATTGTCTACACTGCTTCAGGAAAGCATGGCTTCAAGTCTTCTGTTTAGCTTTAATTGGATAGCTGAGCTTTTAATACATTTTAGATGTTAATACTTGGCATATGATTTCTTTTTTGAAAGACGCCAGTCACACTAGATTAAGGCTGGTCTCACAGATTTCCTCCTCACTTGACTGTATCTGAAAGACCCTTTGTACAAACAATATCGTATTCACAGGCTCTGCAGATCAGGGCCTGAAAACTGCTTAAGGAGAGGACCTAGTTCAACCCAGAGCAATCCCCTGCATCCTTTCCTTATGTCCAGACTCACATGTAAGCAAGCACAACCGTGTCTGGCCAGCTTTACCTCATGCAGAGGTGACGCCAAGAGGGAGAAGTTGACTAGAAGGCTGGCTTCTGACACAGGCCCTTTAGATTTGTAACTGGGCGGGCCACATTTTAACCCTGCTTCTGAACAAGCAAGTGTCTATCTACCTGACCACACTCACAGAGAAGTTTTGAGAATGAAACCAAGTGCACCCTGGGAGTTGTGCCCATGGGAGGTAGAGCCCCGTCATCTA
>JAQHUG010000154.1:758432-772736 GCA_028555095.1 Dicrostonyx torquatus | reverse complement strand
TACCCACTGCCCACCCCTTCCTGTTGTACCCACTGCCCGCCCCTTTCTGCTGTACCCACTGCACACCCTTACCTACCGTACCCAGCACACTACAACCAGGGCGATCTTTCTAAACTACAAACATGAATTTGAAAGTCTGCCAATTGAAAATTGTCTGTGCATTCCTGACCGCCTGGGTAAAATGCACAGTGCTTCTGGAGCTGTGTGCCCTTCCATGGAGGGCCTATCCCTGAGCACTGCTTTCGTGCTGTCTGCATTTCTTTCTTGACATTTTCATTCTGGTCTCAGTTAGAAGGGAAAGCAATGAACAAAATCTTTATAAAATGGTTGGTATTTTATGTCCAGGAATGGACTGTAGCCTCATTTAGCCTAATGAATTGATGACTGTAAGGGTCATTTTTACCCTTGTTCCCTGTTCAATCTTCCAAAGAAGGAGTTGGACCCTGTGAGCTTCTGGGACTTTCAGACTCCTTGTTACTGCCACAGGGATGGAATGCATCACTCAGATTAGAGCATAGGCAACAGGGACCCAGAGAACAGAGAGGACCTGTGCCTTTGTGCACCCACGTGGTGGCAATAATTCGTAAACAATGCCAGCAGCCCGCTCTAAGCTGTGGCTGTGAAGGACAGTCACACCCTTATGTTTCCTCCTGTCTATCCCCTCACTCTTTATTCTAGCTCTTCCATGCTACCTCACTCAGGCCTTCACATTGTGGTAGAATCTTCACAAGGACTTCCAGCAATCTCTCTCTCTCTCTCTCTCTCTCTCTCTCTCTCTCTCCACCCTCTTTTCACTTAAATTCTCAGGCCTTTTGAGATTTTCCATCAATCCTCTTCCTCCACATACATTCAAACATACAAGACAGAAATCGCGGCAGACAATGAGGAGACAGGTAGACCACATGCCTACCCTGACCTATGGCCAGTCTCCCCACCCTGTGCCCCACTCAGTCTTTGTCCCCATCTCTGGCAATGACTTGTTTGAGGTGCTAACTCCATACCTTTGCTTTTCCTCTGACGGGACATTAGTACCCAGCTAACTCCACCACCACCTGTCCCCCAA
This sequence comes from Dicrostonyx torquatus, assembly GCA_028555095.1. Classification (NCBI taxonomy): domain Eukaryota; kingdom Metazoa; phylum Chordata; class Mammalia; order Rodentia; family Cricetidae; genus Dicrostonyx; species Dicrostonyx torquatus. Next base: position 771,673 of record JAQHUG010000154.1, on the reverse strand, counting down.
CAGGGTGCTCTAATGGATGAGAACAAACACCTTTGATTTATCTGAAGAATAGATATTGGTGATGACATTTCTACCTAGCTCTCCTGGATCAGTCTGAGCAAAAGAGATCCGAGCGAGCCGAGCAGCCTTGCTCTGAACCTCAGGTTAGAGCCTGCAGGAGACTGCAGTGAGAGTCCTCATTCCTCAGCTTTGAATCAAGGTCTTACTCCCTGAGTCCGCTGTCTACTGTGCTTTGTGGTGAAGTCCGCAGCCACTAGGCCTGTGTGACAGTGGAGGGAGACAAAGGCAGAGCCGCCAGACTAGCACACCACTGACAGGGTGAGTGCCCCTGAGTAGCACTGACAGCTTCCCAGTGCCTTGCACCCTGAGAAATTCAATTATCACTTCTGAGACACACAGCCCAAGGGACTCACAGGTGCCAGAAATAAGAAAGAGGAAAAAGGGAATAAAGAAAAACTCCTGACTACACAAAGTACATGTCTGATAGGTGCGAACCTAAACCTTAGCAATTCCCTGTGCTCTCTGAGCAGAGCATGAAGGCACACACAGAAGACCAACAGCAGCCATGATTGAAGATGTGTATTTTCATTTGTAGGTTGATGGCAAAAAGCTCGGAAAATGGATTCAGTTATTACTGGGGCTCACTAAGCAGATAACGGATAACCTCTCTGAGCGTCTGCTTCACCATCTATGTGCAACCTTCTGAAACTCAGAGGCCTATGAAAGTAAAAGAAGCCATGAACGTGAGAGAGAAAATGAGGATTGCACGAGAGGAGTATGAGAGAGGAAAGGGAAGGGGAAATGATGCAATGATATTACAATTTCAGAAATATTTTTAATTAAAAAAAATCAGCATCCTCTGTAAAAAAGAAATACAGCTAAATATGGTGCATGGCTCCCGAGGAATGACACCTGGGTTGTTCTCAGTCTTCACACACAAACATCAACTTGAGTAAATGGGTCCATACATACACCTGAATATACATAGACAGACACACACACAAAAGAACCCAGAATAATATAGACGAAATACCATTTATTGCTCCGCAGACACTGAAGTCGATGGGAACATTTTTTTTTTTTCAGAAATACACTCAAATTCTGTCCTTGACAGCCAGTTTTTCTTTCCTACTTGCTGGGTCTCTGAACTCCTGTGGGGGCGGGGCAGGGAATAAAAAGCTCTCTCCTTTACTTCCCACCCAGACAGCTTCCTGTCTTGTCCCCATCCTCCTGAGTGCTGTAATATACAGATCAGTTTGAGTCTTCTTCCAGTTAGTATCATCCATCTTGTGGGACAAAGGAAATCAAAATTAGATGAAAACTTACAGGATGTGTGTGTGTGTCTGTGTGTGTGTGTTGTCTATTAGTGTGTGAGAGATTATGTCTATGTGAGTGTGTGCTGTCTATTAGTGTATGTGTGAGCTTGTGTGTATGTGTGTGTTGCCTATTAGCATGCGTGAGTGTGTGAGTGTGAGTGTGTGTGTGTGTGTGTGTAGAAGAAACACATTAGTAACTCTCCAAATTGCAGGCTTTCTCTTCCTTCCTTGTTTATTGCACCAGCTTGTCAAATGTAGAAAAAATAAAGCATTGCTTATTCCTTTGGAAATCATAGATCACTATAATTGCATATGGTTTAGTTATATGAGTCTGTGGGGAAAGGATCCACACAATTTCTGTTTTCAGGGTACCAAAGCTAAAAAGCAGGGAGAGGAAGAAAAGGGTTTATGACGCATGGTATGATGGAACCATGAAGCACTCGAGTCTCTGCAACTGAGAGGACCCCTATCTCTCCAGCCATCCATCTTTCCTAGCACCAGCAAGTGTAACAACCCAACGTATGTTTTGCTTTGCTTTTTGTATTTATTATTTTTGAAACACAGTGTCCTTGCAAATGGAATGCTGTACAAGTCTGTTCATCCAACTGGTAAATATTTGTCAATGAATAGGAAATCCTTCCCACCTTCCTTAAAAGAACATCCTTCCTGGGTCAGGCTCTGAGTGTTAAATAAACCACTGCCCTTCACCTAGTAGATAAAGTGTCAAGGTCAGCAGGCAGTTTAGTTTATTTATCCTTGATGAAACCAATATCAAGAAAGAAGAGGATGAGGAAGGACCCTGGTCACTGATGAAGAGCAGCTCTTACTGTCCCCAGTGCAGATCCTAGATCTACTGTGGGCTATCTAAAGTAGAGCCAGCCTGGTGCCCGAGGTGCTGCTTCTCCACGGAGCCCCATCTGACCAGTGGAGATTGGTTTTTCCTCCCTGATTAAAGAAAGGAGAAGCAGGAGAAGGAATCCCTGTTCTGAATCCCTTCCTTTTGTTTTGGACCTTTGTTCCTCTGGCACGCAGTGGCACAGTGCACATTCGGCACATAGGAAGTGGCTACCCATCCCTCTATGTGACAATTACCAAAAACAAACTGGCTAAGAATTTGAAGGAGCAAGGGGTTGCATGGGAGGGTTTGGGGTAGGGGGGAACGATACAGGGCACTGATACAATTATATTATAATCTCGAAAATAATGTGTAAGAAGTGACCAGCTGGAAATGTAAATCAAAGGAGGTTGTGTCCTCGGTGACAGAGCTGAGCCATCAAATGACAAAGCAAAAGCAACTTCCTCCTTGAAGTCAAAGTCCATTCTTTAGGCTGTTGCTAGTCTTTGCTCTTGGCACTTAGAGATGTATATTTGACAACTCACTGAGGGTCTGGTCTGTCTGAACTGGAAGAAACCATTCATTCTTGCTTTATGTTTGTGACTCTTTGAATATCAGTCAATAGTTTGTTGGAATCAATAACAATCCTTGCTTTGTTTCTTATACTTCTGGAGGGACAGGTAGTTCCATGACCCTTCTCTTCTCACGTAGGTTTTCAAACAAGTTAGAAGATGTCACAAGTCTGTGAGACTTACTGAGTTTAAAACATTGAATCCCACTGAAATTATTTACTTTATGCCAGAGAGCAAGATGTTTCAAAACAATCCAAAGAAAAACTTAGGAGTCCATGTTGCTGACAGTCACAAACTAGCGCAAGCTCCTGAGAGGATTTAGTCAGAAGTGCATTCTCGGTAATCATGGCCAATTACTGTGAGTGTGAGGCCAGCCTGGGCTACACAGTGAGTATCAGGCCAGCCTGGGCTACACAGTGAGTATCAGGCCAGCCTGGGCTATGTAGGAAGACCCTGTCCCAAAAACTCAAAACAAAATGGCGGGGGGAGAAGTCCCAGAACAACAACAAAAAAATTATCGTGTTCTCCCCAGTTTCGTGGATGGGTGGAACCACTACCTTAGGAATCTGAAGCTGTTTGAGCCAGAGGAAAAACACCTGCAGGAAGACAGGGCCTTAAGGGCCATCAGGGAACAGAAGTCATTTCTCAGGGTCCTGAGAAAAGGATTTGAGAAGCCACGAATGATTTCCTTTCATGCTGCACATGCATTTAATGTTCTGCAGATAAATTCCAGGAAATCTTTACTCTGAAGACTATCTGGGAATCCTAGCTTAACATCCTCTGCCAGGGGCTTACTGGGGATTTTAAAGAAAGAGAAAATAAGTTTGGAGGAATCATTAGATAGAACAGGGATACCGAGTATGTCTACAAAGGATAGAAGCAGAAGCCCAGAAAGGCTAGTGCTGTAGTTTTGGTGAGCAGGCATGGCTGGGCTCTCGGGTGGAGGTAGAGAGTGATGCATGAGTATCCTCAGGGTTGGCTGGGTTCTTGGGCAGGGGTAGGGGGTGATGCATGAGTGTCCTCAGCGTTGGCTGGGCTCTCGGGCAGGGGTAGTGGGTGATGCATGAGTGTCCTCAGCGTTGGCTGGGCTCTCAGGGGTGATGCACCAGTGTCCTCAGGAAATATAGGTGGGATTTTAGGGGTGATGTGCAGGTATCCTCAGGCATGGCTGGACTCAGGGTGATGGACAGGTGTCTTCGGGCATGGCTGCCCTCCCAGGAATGATGTGTGGGTGTCCTTCAGAGTGAAGAGAGCCTGACTGAGGGTACAGTAGACACTTGAGAAGGGGGAGCTGAAGCATGCTCCTTCACAGTAGCAAGAAAGTCTCCCAGGACAATCTGACCACCCAAATAGTGCCACTTTCAGGGACGAGTAGGTACAATTATGGCAGTGTGGGCACTCTGGCAATCTGGAGACAACCCGAAATCCAACTCTTGATGGTTGTAGCCTTTGATGGTCCATAGTTTTTGCTTTTGTTTTTGTTTTTACATTTTGAGAGATTCTAACCATCTTGTTTTTTAATGAAAAATATCTCCTTAAAAATTATACCACCTCGACTTTTATCAGCAGCTACTAAAATCACCTGTGCATGCTAAGTAGAGCATGTTTGTTTGGAAACTCCTGCACGAATGCATCCAGTGTTTGAGAAAAACTTCAGGCATCTGAATCAATGCTTTGAGGGCCAGTGACAGGCAGAAAGTTACCAAGAATATTGATCTGAGAGAGTTTGGGTCTGATGCAGCCAGCTACTGATGAGTCACATGGCCTCAAACATGTCTCTTAATCTGTTCCCTCATCTGCATGAGAAGAGACAGAACAGACAAACCCTGAAACTTTTCCTGATCAGAGACTGAACATCCCGTGGTCCTCCGTGTATCTGGCCTAACAGTGGAATGCACCCAAGTGTGGCCTGACATTTGAGGATGCACACCAGCTGGTCCCTGAAGTCCTCAGGACTTTATTTCCCATTGTGGTCCAAGGACATTCAGGAACTCCGTGGAGTGGACCCCAGTCTGAAATTTCCGAGGACCTATAGAAGAACACTCTGGCTCTACTTGCTTTGTGTGTCTGGGGTGAATTCTTCTGGGGAGATATCACTGTGAACATCTGGAGTGGGCTCCTAGCCAAACCCCGACCATGCTAGTCTGTAGTTAAAACTGCCTGGAAAATAACTGGTGGGAAGAGCCACGCCTTCCTAATGGTTAATGACGTGTAGATATCCAGGAGGTGGGCACGAACTCTCAGGACAGATGAAGCTGATGCCATCTACTCATCACAAAGATGCCCGGAGACAAAGTGTGCAGCTTATGTCTTCTGGGGACCCCCAATATGGTAGTGCCTTACCAAAAACTGGAGCAGGAGCATTATATGATCTGGAACTACAATAATCACAGAAAAGAGGTTATGAATTCGAGAAGCATTGGAGGGAAGGTGGGAGGGACTGGAGATAGAGGACACTGGAAGGTTTGGGGAGAGGAAAGAGAAGAAGTAAACAATATTATTATATATTAACTGAAACATAAAAAAGAAGAAACTGCACTCTCTCCACAGAGTAAAGTATTCAGTGCAGTTCCTACTCTATGCCTGTGCTTGATAACCACGTGATGAATGAGTGAATGAAATATTCCCCTGCATTCTCATCCACATGGCGACATTGCTAGCTAAACTTGTTATTTTTTTCTTTTGTAGGAGAGGGCTGCTTGTTGATCCCAGCCTCCCCATTAGTTTAGCCTCAAAATAACCACACAGAAACTGTATTAATTAAAACACTGCTTGTCCCATTAGCTCTAACTTCTTATTGGCTAACTTTTACATCTTAATTTAACCCATCTCCATTAATCTGTGCATCACCACGAGGTCGTGGCCTACCAGCAAAGTTTCAGCATGTCTATCTCTGGCAAAGGCAGCTCCATGGCGTCTCTGACTCTGCCTTCCTTCTCCCAGCATTCGATACAATTTTCCCAACCTAGTTCTGCCCTATCGACAGGCCAAGGGAGTTTCTTTATTAACTACACCATTCTTTGTTCTTTTTTGAGACAGAGTCTCACATAGACCAAAATGACCTTGAACTCCCTATGCATCTAAGACAGGCTTTGAACTGCTTCTTTCACCTCTCCCTCCCACACTCTGAGATTGCAGGTTTGCACCACCACCACTTGCTCAAATGTACTGACTTGAGAGTAAACGGGATTGAGAGAGATTGCGTTTGTCCATCATGCAGTATTTGAATTGCCCTTGATAACTGGGACTTGCACCTAACACTCCCATTGGCTACTGTTGTGTGTCTATGCTCATCAAAGCCCAGACTTAGAATGTCTATGTCCAGGGCAACAGTGATTAGGCAGGAAACCCGTCAAGTGATAGGTCATGAGGGATTGCCCTCTGGACAGATTGATGCTAATATTGTAGAAGTGAGGTCATTACCACGAGAGTAAGTTTGGTAAGAAAACAAACCAAGCCCTCTCCAGATCCCACCTGCAATGTGATGCCTTCTGCCATGCCACAATGCAACAAGACCTTGACCAGATAAAGTTCCTTCAATGCGGATGTCCCAGTTTTCATAGTAAATGTCTATTACTTGTAAACTACCCAGTCTTGGATTTTCTGATACAGTTGCACAAAACAAACTGTGATGTTTTCATCTAGAACCAAAGCCTTTTCTCTCTCAAGACCTCTCTCATCAGATGAGGCACTGTTCAACTGTCCATCAACTCAAAACTTCGTAATATTTACCTTAAAGTGCCACAGTATTCCCTTCAGGAGTCAAATTTCCATTAATTTGATATGCATGATGACTGACTAATATTTATTGCTCCTTCAACAGTTTGGTTATTGGCAACTGGCCTGCCTAGAGAGCCCAAGCTGCACGCTCCTTGCTGTTCTTGGCAGTCTCTCTTCTTTCTCTGATGCAAATCGGTGAGAATAAAGACGAGTTTGCACTGTTTGCATGCAACCTGGCTCAATTACAGATACATCTCCTTCACGTTGTGGAGCCTGCTGAGGAGATGAAACCAGACAGTGCTCTATGTGTCTCACTGTCTTCTCACTAAGATGCCTATGCTGTACAGCCATGAAGTGACCAGAACTCCTGAGTTCTGACTCCTCCCTCTGAGCCTGTTTTCTTGGGCTGTATGGTTCTGAGATGGATGAAGCCCCGAGGTAAATGGATAGAAGGGGTTCACTCACTGTACCGGTTTATGTGATAAGGGGTCCCTGGTCAGAAGACTAAGAAAATCTGATGGCCAAGGCCCTTCTGCCAGTGAATTATCTTTACAAGTAAGTGACAGACTCCTGAGCCACCCATAGTGCCACCTCACTGCATATTCAAACCACCCTATTTAGGGTACATGTCATTGATTCATTTCAGTGGTTCTGTGACTATGCATCAAAGTCTTCAAGGTAGAAACATACACTTGCTCAAGCATTCCAACTTCTCCCTTTACCTACATTAGAAATCTCCCAAACCACCATGACGGATCTACCTGAGCCTCAAATCAGGGATCCATGGAGCCTTCCCTGGGTCAACCTTGCACACTAGCTGCCAGCAGCCAACCTTGGCCCCCATCCTCAATAAGAGTTACAGAGCAACGAGAGGGAGAACAGAAAGTGGCCAACCCAGATGGGGAGTTCCTACATCTAGACAGGCTAGTGAGTAAGAAATGCTCCTTCTAGAGCTCCATGAACAGGACAATTACATCAAAGAATGATTCACCCCACCAGATCAACCTAAGTCTTCCTGGGTATCCTACCCTAGTGTCTGTTTTGAGAAAGGCCATGCCTGGAATCTTTGCAAAATGAAGTCCATGAACATCAAAGTGTTATATGTAGAGGAATAAGCAAGCCAGCCTTTGTAATGGGTGCACAACATGGTCCCTATTAGGGCAAGCATTGAGGAGGACCAGGTGTACCACCCTTCATAATTTCTCTTTATGTTTTTGAATGATTTACCCTGCCCCATAAAAATTACAGAATCACTTGATCCATGAGGTGACAAGTCATCCGGCCTGCCTTTCTGCCCACCTGCAGAAGTTCCTCAGCCTCTGCTGGTGACTTCTAGGTATGGTAGTTTGCCATTTCTTTTTCCATCATGGTTAGCTCTGTTAAAATGACCTTTGGGCAGGTTAGGTTGACATGCCTGTGCTGTGATAATTGCTCAGAGATTTTGGAAGACCCAAAAAAGGACACAGAGGAATTTTGATTTAGTGCTTTTGTTTCTGGGAAGCCCTTTGCAGTGAGTTCCTCCTTGATGCATAGTCATGGCTGTGCCATGTGCAGGATTCAAATCCATGCTCCTGACCAGGTCTAAGTGACCAGATCACCATTCTTGCATTTCCTTTTCTCCTGGGACCAAATTGTACCACAAATGCTGTAATCTATTAAGACTTAAAGTTCTAAGATATAGAATACACAGATTCAAGTTAGCTCCAAACTCTTCCTCTAAATTGTTAATTTCTTTTTTCACGACAGGATCTCATTCCATGACCTAGGCTGATCTCAAACTTGTGTCAATTCTCATGTCTCAGCCTCCCAAGAGCCAACATGACAGATTTTTGTTTTTAAGCCCCCAGTAAGAGAGCAAAGCTGAGGAATGGGGGATAAAGAAGACAAACAGGATACCCTTACTGTGTTCCTGTCCCAACTCCTTCAGGGGAAGAGTACCACCCCAAAGGCTCTCTAGTCTGATAATTCTGCATGTAAGAATGAGACAGTGAGTGAGAAGCCCCCACAAAAGCCTAAATAACGTCCCTGCAAAAAGCATCCCTTAATCAGTTTAGGGAGGTGCTGTCTCTTCCACTTTCACATTTGATCTTTTATGGCAAAAGATGCTAAGCTCGTCATTGTATAGATAAGCAAATGCAGACTGGTAGGTGTTAAATACAACTTGCCAGGGTCTGAGTAGAATCTAGGTGTGCGTTCTGGCAATGTTTTCCCCTGACATATTAACTCAGGAATGATGAAGGAAGGAAAAGGAGCGTGTGTTAGTTACTTTATGAGTTGCTGAGACAAAACACCCGTCAAAAGCAACTTAACAAAAGGAAGGTTGTTTTTGGATGGCAGTTCAAGGGTGCCATCCATCACAGTGGGAAGTCATGGCGGCAGAAGATGAGGCCCCGAGCCGGGCGGTGGTGGTGCACGCCTTTAATCCCAGCACTCGGGAGGCAGAGGCAGGCGGATCTTTGTGAGTTCAAGGCCAGCCTGGTCTACAAGAGCTAGTTCCAGCGCAGGCTCCAAAGCCACAGAGAAACCCTGTCTCGAAAAAACAAAAAACAAAACAAAAAAAAAACAACAACAACAAAGATGAGGCCCCGGTCACATTGCATCCATAGCTAGGCAGCAGAGAGCAGCGGAGGCTGGTGCTTGGCTCCCTTTCTCTTTTTCACTCAGCTCCAGACCTCAGCCTATGGAATGATGCCACTCACATTTAGAGTGGGTAGTTCCACCTCAGCCCAGCCTAGGAACTCCTTCATCTGTCTCTAGAGGTTTCTTTCTATGCTGATTTTACACCATTATCAAGTTGGCAGTCAATGTCAACCATCATACGGCTGTTGTTTCTCGATTGAAGGGTAATACAGTAGCTGATAGTTACTGAGAAGCTAATATGCATCTCTCGTGCTTCTAGGTAATCTTGGGTTTCAGTATTATTTATCACCAAGCCCTGGGCTAAAAATGCCATTTTAATTTTCATTCACAGTTTGCAACACTGAGGCTCAGGAAGGCTGAAGATGTACAGCTAAGGGGGAACAAAAGTCAGATTTCAAATTCAGAAAACCTGAATCACTGCAATGTATGCCTTTTTGTTCTGAGTCAGCAGCCATGGACTTTTCAGAGAGCACCCCCAAATCTCACCAGCTTGGGACAGATTTGGATCACGTCTAAGAGTGTGCTGTGGTTTCTAACTTCTGATAAAATAGCTTGCTGTCTAGATGAAGGTGGAGATGAGCCAAGGTCAAAGCTTTGGTCTCAGCTGTATCTACAGCTGAAACATCATAAACTTGAAAAGTTAAAAAAAATTCTTGTTCTCTTTCTTTCCCTTTTTCATTTCTTTCCCCTCCTCTTCTGAACTTCAGAGTAGAGGGAATCAAGCTGCCAAGTCAAACTTAGCAATGGAGGAATGGCCAACATTTTTTGGTCAACTTTCTCCTGTGGCCCTTTGAGTTTAACCAGATTCAAAGTCAAATGTTCAAAGTTAAGCTGATCACCATGGAAAATTCCAGAGAGAGAAATCCAGGTGTCTTGGTGACTCCTGTATGAACTTGTCAATTTGTGGACCAGTGCCAGTTTTATATTGGAGCATCACTATAGTACAACCTCTGTGGAATGAATAGTTAAGCCCTGTCCTTAACGAGACTCCAAGGAGAGAAGGGGAGTCTAAGGTTCAAGAAAATCCCTCTCATTGGGTCTTCTTTTTATGCTCAAAATTTCTGCTGAGGTCAATAGCATTTGGCCCAAAGTTGCTCTTCTAGGTGCCCATCCTTGACAATTCAGCTCTTGTTCTTGCTTCCTTTGGTGAGATGGAAAAGAGATCAAAGGCTTTCCCCAGGGCAGCTACGCCTGCTTTCCCTTTGCATCCCACTGGCTTTGGTCCTTCCCTCTGCATCCCACTGGCTTTGGGCACACTTGCTGCTGCTTCTCTTTGGCTCTCTGTTGTGGATGATGAACGTCTCTGTTAGTCCATCCTAACGGCCACTGTCAGAGCCCTCACCCTAAAGGTAACTTCCCACATGAAAGTCTCGTGTTCTGAAATATTCAGTGCTTCACCATTCTCTATTCTCTTAACAACAACAACAACAAAAAATCCTTCACGTGGATTTCAAGACTCTCCATAAACTGAATATTTTGTCTTTTCAGAATGTCAATCAAACAGATACTTTGCTTTGTCTAGAGTAAGTCAATGAACACTGGGAGTATTTTCAGTTTCTACAAAATCAATTGGCATAGTCTAAACTATTTCTACCCCAAATCTGACTTTTCTTAACAGTTTTCTCTTATGGATCAAATTTTTTATCCAAACATTGCAAGCTTAGGTCATAGCCTCTGAGGTCCTTTTTCTTCTGAACTTCAGAAAGAATATAAAAGGTACAGCTGTGGATTTGGACCCTAAGTGGGCTAGAGCACTGATCAGGGGGCGAATTGCTTGGGGAAAATCACAGAATAATGGGATTCAGCTATGAGACTATAGGGAAGAAGAAATATCTTGAGATGCTTCAAATTGGATGTCTTGAACCTGTGTCTTGATTTTAAGAACATACCCCAGGTAATTCCACCATTTGGTTGCCCCCACCAAAATTCTAATTTAATTGGTTTAGAGCACACTTAGTCATTGGCATTTTTAATAGCTCTCTGTATAATTCTAACATTCTAAAGTTTGAGAACACCACCCTAAGTTAAGGGGAATTGACATGACCTTTGCAAAATTAGACTATCTGCTGCAGAGTTCAGAGAGACAATTCAGAGGAGGGAATCCATAAAGTGAGCCCCCAACCCTGGAAAGTCCCCAGTCAGTGGGGAGTATTTTCACAGGACAGTGTGAGGCTAATATTAGTTGCTGACTTGACAAGATCTAGAATCAAGTAGAGGACAAACTTCTTGACAGATCTGCGAGTGAATGTCTAGATTACGTTAACTGAGGTCAGAAAACCATCCAAAAGCAGATAGTACCATTCCCTGGGGTGGTCATGAGAGGATTAAAAATGAAGAATCAAATTAAATACTAACATTCATCATCCCTCTCTGTTTCTTGACTTTAGACACAATGTGACAAGCTGCCTCACCCTCCTGCCACTAAGCCTTCCCATGATGGACTACATTGTGACCCAAACAATCCCTTTCTTTCTTGAGCTTTTTTGTTGGCTATTTGTCACAGCGAGACAAGTACCTAATACAGATATGCGTCTTTTCGAACCAGCTCTGCTGTGTCTTATTCCGAAAGGAGCATTTTAGCTGCATCGCCAACTCACAGAAACTCTGCCCCTCCCAGTCCACTGGGACCTGACTCAGGTGGAAGAACTACAGGTTCTGCTGTGACGTGAAGGCTGATAGCATCACCCTGACATGGGTTCAAGTCTTGACAAGTTGTGTATTCCTGCCTCAAACTGAAAGCATGTTGATTTTAGGCTTGCTGCTATCCCTTCTGAGTGGGAAGGTGTTGGTATCAAGCAGGATGGGCAACTTTACCCTCCTACATGCTGTCCCCAGTGAACTGTGAGCAGCACAAGGGAAATGAGATGACTGATTGAAGCTACTGGTCAGGACCTCTCCTACACACACTAGTTCAGTCCCTGATCAGGACAACAGCCATCTCAGCTCGGGTATCAATTAGCACTGCTCAGAAGAGTCCAGACGGGAGAGCGGGGGTCAGCCATAGTGGTATGATCCCAGAAATGAGGGTTCACTCTGTTAGTGAGGTAGTAGAAGAGTTGGGGTCATCTAGTGAGTGAGCTCAGCTCAGAAAGTAGGAATCAGACTAGACAGTTGGTGTCAACAAAACAAGAAGCGAACCCAGAAAGTCATGCGAAATCTATGTATTTTGCCTCACTGCCAATGTCTCAGGTTAAAAATTTTGACAGATTCCAAAACAATTGAGTTTAGCTATTTGGAGGGAAGAAAAACAAGAAAATCAACCTAGAACAAAGTCCTAATCTTTGCTTCTTTTTATGTTTCCCATGCATGCCCTCCAGAAGTTAGCAACTACCTTGGATTGTGTGAAATACACCTCCCATTAACCTCCACGGCACCACTCTTTTTCTGCCCTGCTCTCTGTATCCTCGGCAGCACTGATTGCATCAGTTGTCTCGTGCTTGACTCTAACCAATGGGACACGCCTTCAGGTGGGAGGCAGAGAGAAGGTGTGCTGCTGTAGGCGGCTGGGATTCTTCACAAACGACCATGCCTGTAGCAAGAGTGCTTTTTGTAAGAATGTTTTTTTTTTCCTTCCAGGAATTACTCCACTCCCTTATGCCTTCAAAACTCACAGGTGTCAATAGCCTGAAGGATATTATATCACCCCTGAAAGGTTTCCTCAATTGTGACCAGATTTCTGTAAATAAACCTATTGCTTCTATATATTTTATTTATTATTCTTTCCTACTTAGACCACAGGAGGAGTGTCTCAGTCTCTCTCCTCCAATGTCTGTGTGCATGTGTGTTCACGTGTGTGTGTGAGTGAGTGTGTGTGTGTGAGTGTGTGTGTGAATTTGCTAATAGAGTCTTGCTTAGGTTGCCAGAGAAATGAGTTCCCTGATAAAATTTTCTGATTGGGAAAAACAGTCCCAACACCGGGTCTCCTGTGTCCATTTATTCTAGAGCTCCCTCATGACTGGCATTGACACTATCATGCAATTTCTCAACCCCTAATACACACACACACACACACACACACACAAACACACACATCCTTTCAGAGTTTTCTCCAAGGAGGAACTGAAAAGGTTCCTTTCTTCATTTCCTTTACTGTTGTTAGACCGGAAGAGCAACATCTTCCATTGCTTAATTAATACCAACTCACAGATGAAAATGACT
>JAQHUG010000154.1:727699-738515 GCA_028555095.1 Dicrostonyx torquatus | reverse complement strand
GCCTCCTTAGAGATCTGCACAGGAATGCTAGGAAAGCTTCCTGCTTCCCCAAATCTCCTGTTCTCACCTCTACTTCCTGTCTGGTTTTCCCGCCTATACTCCCTGCCTGGCCAATCAGCATTTATTTAAAACATGATTGACAGATTACAGACAATTCTTCCTCACCAGAAACTGAAGATCATAATAGATTTTTAATTGCATGTATAATGAACATGCCCAAATATTTGTGTGTCATTATTACCTCATATAATATTTATGTAAGCATTTATTTCATCTGAGTATTGTAAGTGAACTAACAGCAGATGTGCAAGGATTACATGCAAATGTTACACCATTTTATAGGAAAGACTTAAGCGTCATTGACTTTGCTAACCCAGAGGTACTTGAACCAGATTGCCATTGATCCTGAAAGACACCTGTACATTCCAAACACAGTCTTATCCCCAAATAAACTGAACACCCCACAGAGACATAGATTGTTCATTCCCTTGCCTAGTAACTTCCCCAGCGTGTTCCCAGTGTAGGTCAATGAACTCAACCCTGGAGTCCTCAAACTTCTTTATGCACCCAGTGCTCCCCATTTCTCCATGTCTTCCCCTGTTCCATCCAGACACTGCCCATTTCACCATAATCCTGTTTCCACTGACTTAACCGTCGGGTCATATTACAAACCCTATTGTGCCCCTAGATGAATTAAATCATATTTTCCAGGAATACAGAGTTCAGCGGCATTGAAACAACCTACTTCAAACGAGTATCCTGGAGCCAGCCTTATCCCCAGCTCATCTTTACCCTATAGTTCCCTTTTCCTCTCAGCATAACACTGACTGAATTTTCATTTTATTAAAAAAATTCTTCAAATAACTTTCTTCACAGTGGAGAGGGTGTAGAGGGCTAGCTTGTTTAGCAAAACCCTTTGAAAAAACCACACACGCAGCTTCTCTTCAAGGGCCTGTATTTCTCACAGAACAGTCCCATGGCTGCAAGGAAAGGGGAGAAGCAGCTCTCGCCTAGGGCTAGGCTTCTGTCAGACAACTCTTCCGGTAGATTCGGTAGAGAAGGGGCCCTCAGTAATTTTCCTTGGTCCTCCGTCACAGGCTTTCACAATACTGGAGGCAGGAAGTGATTTCTTCATATCCACTTTTAATTCCTCTGACATCAACAACCTGGACCTGTGACCTGCCTCTGATTTCCACAGTGCCAATCACTCTCTCATTCTGGATGAATGTCCCCCACCCACTTTTTCCAGCAGTCCTAAAGACCTCAGGTTCCCAAAGGAGCCAAGATGATTCCAAAGAAGAGAAAAGTCAGCCAGGTCAGAGACTGGAGGATGAGGATCAAGGCATGCCAAAAGGTACCTATTCTGTAGATGGAGAAGTCATAGTCCAGACTGTGAGTGGAAACGCTGTTCCCAGTGGGAATGGATCTTTCAGCGCCGTTTTAAAGAGACTGTGCAAAACCTCCACCCTTGTGCTCTGGCCTCAGCAATCTTGGAGCCTGTCATTTTTATCTCTTCTTTGGACCATGACTTCCAAGTCTACATTCCTGTAGCCAGCATAACACTCGATGTTTAATTCTCCCCCCAATTATTCATTTTTAATTTTTTCCTTTTCTTTTTATGTGCTCTTTTTTATTTTTAAATTTCTTTTCTTTTCTGGTTTTTTTTTTTTTTAATACTTGGGACTCAAGTTGAGAAAGCCTAGAATATTCGAGGCTGGGCAGCATCCACGGTGGAGAGACCCTTCACTCTCAATAAGAGCGGCACTTACTTCCAAGTGTTGCCCTCCCAGAGTCCTAAAGTGAGGTCTCCCTTTGGCTGGCCTCCAGGGAGAAGGTCTGTGTCAGGGTTAAACAGCCACAGGGCACAAATTGTTCCTGGGAAAAGAGTATACTTTCTAGATCTCCTCTTAAAGAGATTCAGCCTTTTCTCCTTCCCAGGGAACAACAGATGAAGTGGTCCTCTGAGGGACTGCCCAAAGCTGAAGGCCGTCAGGCAGGAGGAGAGTCAAAGGAACCGGAGTGCCTGAGCAAAGTATGTTTTGTTTGGAAGTAGGAAGTTCAGAACATAAGCAAGATGCTGAGAGAACTGGCTTGGTAAAGATTCAGTGGACTGAGAGATACAGAAGCTAGCACACACGGTAAAGTATAATGTATAATGTATAGCTTATAGTGTAGTCTGTCCCTGGTCTCTAACTTAACATGACTGCCCACGGGGTCAGTGCTCACACACCTGGGCTGATGGAATGTACTTCACAAACTCAGGCTGAAAGGGATGTGTGTGTGTGTGTGAGAGAGAGAGAGAGACAGAGACAGAGACAGAGACAGAGACAGAGACACAGAGAGATTTTTTTGTATTTCTAATTTGAGGTCACAGGGACAAATTATCAAGAAAAGTCAGTGTATCACAGAAAGACGCTCAACCAGATAGTTGGATTCTGACTGGAAATTTCCCTCTAATTAGCTGCGGGCCTGTGGGGTATTCCCACATCTGCAATAAGAGCGGTCTGTCTGGATTAATTGCTCAACTCCTACTTTTGAAATCTCCCCTAAAGGCTTTTTCTGCAGCCCCTAATCATTATTAACATTAAAAACCCACCCTCATGCACACACACACACACACACACACACACACACACACACACCAAATGCATGGCTTGTACCATACACACTCACATCACACCACATAACATATATACAATACATGTTGCATAGGCTATACACATATCATGAGTCATAAATACACAATGTTCAACATATCACATGTCACATATGACACACACACACTTTCTACACAGTACCTACCTACCCATAAAATACTCACTATATACCACTTATAAACATACACATACCACAGTCATATCCCATGTGCAAATATACATGTGCACATCTACACCATATATTATACATATACAGCATGTCACATATCCACATAGCATGCACAACACTATATTTTTACATACATTTACACATTACAAACCATATATACCTCACATGCTACATATGCACTTAACACAGGCATGGCACACATACACACTGCTACACCACATACACATATTGTATGTACTATACATACCCCCCACACATACACACACTCCTGTTCACACTGCATTCCACATACACAGAGTTCAAAATAGACCCGCAAACTTGTGAATTCATAGTATAAAGGAAGAAGGCATCCCCCGAAAGATAACTGGGAAGGTCAGGGAAGTGGGTAGGAAGAAGTGTCACTCAGATGCCAGGTATTCATGTCCCAAGTCTGCAAAGGTACAACTGTAGTTAAGGTGCCAGAGGTGGAAGCTGGCTTCAGCCTTGATGACTCTGGATGGCTTCCCCTCTGCCAGCCCCAGCTCCAGTAAGACTCTTTCCTGGTGCCATGGCCGCTGTTCCACCCCTTCATTTGACTGAAACTCAGAACACCACCCAGGACTTAGGAGAAGTCGGATCACTAAATGGGGACTGAATATTTGTTGACACCACTTGTCCACAGACAGGCATGGTTGTCTAGAGTTTAGAAAACCAAGATTTAGAAAAGCCAAACACCCTCTCCAAGCAGAAAAAGGGGATCCATCTTACATCACCACCCAAGCTCAGGTATGTGGAGGGAGTTGACACTTGCTTATCTATCTATGGTGTCCTGACCTAAGCACTTACATGAATATACATGTGAATATCATATATGTGTCTCTCTGTGTGGCTATTAGTCATGTAAACATTTAATCTATAATTTCACGGGTGCCCTTTAAAAGTGAATAAAAGCCAAATTTGTTGAATTAAATATTTTAAGAGGAAATGCAATTGGGGAGGCTAGGGAGGGGAGGCTAGGAAGGGGAGGCTAGGGAGGGGAGGCTAGGAAGGGGAGACTAGGGAGGGGAGGCTAGGAAGAGGAGGCTAGGGAGGGGAGGCTAGGGAGGGGAGGCTAGGGAGGGGAGGTTAGGGAGGGAAGGCTAGGGAGGGGAGGTTAGGGAGGGGAGGCTAGGGNTAGGGAGGGAAGGCTAGGGAGGGGAGGTTAGGGAGGGGAGGCTAGGGAGGGGAGGTTAGGGAGGGGAGGCTAGGGGGAGGTTAGGGAGGGGAGGCTAGAGAGGGGAGGCTAAGAAAGTTTGGAAAGAATTGGGGAGAAGAGGAGAATATGATCAAAATATGTTGCACAGAATTCTCAATGAACGAGTAAAAATAAGGAAAAATAAAAATATTAGGTAAATAAAAAGGGTAGATAAATAAGAGCACAGCAGGGTAGGAACATGGGAGGGGGCAGGGCATAACAAGAGACTGGTTTACAAGTCACTGATGCTATAAATCAACACAGGCCAACCAGGACTACTCGGACAGTAAAAAACACCCGTTCTCGCAGGCAGCTGAGTTGGCTTCAGCTGTCTTCCACCCTCGAAGCTGGGTCTATCTTCTCGGGTCACAGAGAACAGGTCTGACCTCCCGCTAGTTGACTCTTCACTGAACTCCAGGAGAGGACCACAGCAATCATCTTTCCATCCTCAGTCTTGCCAAGTACCAGCAGTATAACCCAGCTGGCCTGCCTCTGCCTGCCCACATCTCACATTTATGTATGACCAGAATGACTTCTTGTCTCACTTCCTGGCTACATGGTTTGACCTGATAGTTCCTGCCATCTCAGCCCTTGGGCCACAGCCATGTTCAAGGAGCTTGCAGTCCAGATCAATCGCACTCACAGGGCTGCCAACAGAAGCACATGATTATGGAAAACAGTGGAAAAGAATTTTAAGGAGGACTGGATTCTAAATTACACAGGAGGCGTTGGGTCTGGACTGTTTTCATCAGGAGCTGTGTCCTGGAGGTAACAGGCCATAAATAGTCATTTAAAGAGAAATAGGAATGTGTTAGGGTGGGCCCTGGAATGAGTCAGGCCAAAACAGGCTCGTGAGGGAATGGGCCAGCCAGCAACCAGGAGCTGCAACTTTGGCTGGGAAAAGGAGGCAGGTAGACAACAAGTGCAGAGAAGCAAGGCATGGAGCTCAGACACAGCACATTGGCTCTAACGGAGCATCGCTTTGCAGTGTTTAAGATTGCTGATGGGGAGGTACCAGCTGGACCAGTTGATACAGAATGCCTGCGTAGGTGCTGGTATCTTTGGTTTGCTAGTTTGTGGTGGTGGTGATAGTGGTGGTGATATGTGTGTGTGTGTGTGTGTGTGTGTGTGTGTGTGAGAGAGAGAGAGAGAGAGAGAGAGAGAGAGAGAGAGAGAGAGAGATTTGTTTTCTTGTTGTTAACTCCCTCAGTGGTTTAATACATAGCTACAGTTGGTCTATGCAGTTAGAGAATGTAAGATGATGGATGCATAATGGAAGTTGCTTGAACTAAATATGTGAGATCCTTGCCCCCACAGAGCCTTAGATCCTGGGCGTGGAGAAAAACACAAACTCATAATCATGTACAGTGAATTGGGCTACAAAGGAAAAGTGGAGAGTGGAGCTTGTGTGTGTCACACCCAATGGCTCATCTTTCCAGTTTCTGAGGAGTCAATGGTGATGGGCATCATAGTTCCATAACAGGAAATCAGCTATGTGACATGAGGAATACTTCCATGTGGCGTGTGCCAACACAAACTCTGTAAAGAGTAATCAAGATTTTTAAAAATTTAAAAGGTAAAAAAGCTTAAAGTTACCTATGCCCAACATACAGAACTAGAGAGAGTCTCTCCCCTAAACCAAAAAGAGCATTTGATTTTGATCCCGGACATCAGAGAAGACCAAGGGTCTAGAGCAGAAGCTGTTAAGTGAAGGAGAGAGCACAAGCATTATTCAGCGAGAATCCCTAAACAAGAGGAAGCAATGGCTTCTAGAGCCTGGAGAAGGAAGGAGAGGGACAAAGAGGGACGGGAAGTTCCAGAAGTTCCTGTATTTTCTCTCGTCATGTCAACACTTCAAAACTGTGCAGCAGCCAGAATAGCTTAGAATAACTGGGAGTCATGACTTGGACGACACAACTTGGTGCATTTGGAAAAGATACATAAGGGAAGAAATCTAGGGGAGAGAATCGGGACTAATGCATAGGAAACTCCACAGTGTGCCTTAGTAAGTGTTCCTCCCAGCTCTGTGCCAAGCTCCCATTTAGTCTCCTGAGGGCAGGGTAAAAGCATCAGGAAACCCATGATGTTCTGTGCATCATGTATGAAATTTTTACAGATGTCTTCTGTTTGAATACTCAAAACCAGCTTAATACCTTGAGGTAGGGATGAGTTTCTTCAGAACTTTGAAGCTCAGAGACTCCCAACACCAAGACATGGTAAAACTCAAGTTCAAATTAAATTTAAGACTCTTGGGTTCCATGAAATAATTCTGATACACGTACAGATATGTACGACTTTTGGCATTGCCATATCATATTGCCCTCTGAAGTTTATGATTATGAATTAGTTATGAAGTTGAGTCAATACATGTATTTATATATGTGCACGCCATCTCATAATGTTTTAAATAAGTTTGCATTGGTGTGCATTCATACTATCTTTGGCTACAAGCTGGTACTTGCAATCAATGGACCACAGGTTGCATATTCCCAACTGGAAGTGGGAGATGAAGATGAGAGAAAGAAAAAGATGGAGAGAAAGAAGCAGAATGAGAAAGCTAGAATAAGAAGTGGGGAGGTAATGGGAACGCAAAGGACAGGGGGAAGGAAGTGGACAAGAAAGAAAATGAGGAGAGAGAAAAAGGTGCTGGAGGATGGGAGAGAAACCTGGCCAGGTGATGAGCAAAGTCTGCTGCTTTCTCCAGCCTGCAGCTGCAGCGAAATCCTCTGCTTTGTCTCCGGGATCCTCTGCTTCACAGTGCAGGGTGGTCACAGTTTCCTGACCCTCCATCCTAGCCTCCTCTGGACACATCTTATTCTTCCTTCCCCAGACCCTCCCAGGTCCCAGAGTGTGAACAAAGCTCCCATCCGGTTTCTTCTGCTTTGGTCACACCACAGCTTCCTTGCCATTTAAGATAATCTGTGCTGTTGACCTTAGAATTAATTGCTTTGCACTCTTCTCAACCCTACCTCTTTTTCTGCCCTTGTAACTTGCTTCCCTGCCTTGTCTTGGTCTCTTCTCCTCACCCATGAACTAGAGGAAGAGACGATGGGTAGAGTTACCAGAAAAGGATGGACAATAATGAGACCCAGGCAGAGGCTAAGAGAGCAGCTGGGTTGGGGACAGCAGTGGTGATATTTAGGACGGTCATCCTAAATTCTGCCCTCTTACTATGGTCTCCACTTTTCTGTTAACACCACTAAGAAAAAGCAAATTAGGAAACATTTATTGTACCCTCACGTGGTAAGGTGTGGGTTGAAAGAAAGAAATCTAAATTGGTAATAGGAAACATGTTCCCTTGAACTCCACCAGCCCCAGATCCCTGGGAAAGTCAGCTCACCCCTGGTGGTGTCAGCTCATCTCCAATGGCCTTAGCTCACCTCTGGATAAATAAAAGAACACTGGAGGTCTCATGGCTAAACAGAGCAAGCTGTTTTCGCAGTCATTTTCTTTCTTTTTTAATTTTATTTTTGTTTAATTAATTTATTTACTTTACATCTCAACTACAGCCTCCCCTCCCTCCTCCCCTCCACTCCCTCGCTCCCTCCTCTCTGACCTGCTCTCCATCCACCACTCCTCTGTATCCTCTCAGAAAGGGGCAGGCCTCCCATTGGCATCAGTAAAGCACAGAAGCACCCCCCACCCCCGGTATTCAGGCTGGGCAAGATAATCCAGCATGAGGAATAGGTTCCCAAGAGACACCCAAAGCACCAGAGACAGCTCCTGCTCCCATTGCAAGGAAGGAGTCCCACAAATTGACCAAGCTACACAGCTGTCACATATGTGCAGAGGGCCTAGGTCAGTACTATGCAGGCTTCCTGATTGTCGGTTCAGACTTGAACCAGGCTAGCTGTTTCTGTGGGTTTTTCTGCAGCGTCCCTGACCACCCCCTCCCGTACTCCTACAATCCCTTCTCCCCCTCCTTAGTAGGACTCTCTAAGCTCAGCCCAGTGTTTGGCCTTGGGTCTCTGGATATGCCTCCATCAATCACTGAATAAAGGCTCTTCGATGACAACCAGGGTAGTCATCAATCTGATCACAGAGGATGGCCAGTCAGGTTATGGATCCATTTCTGCCAGCAGTCTTAGCTGGGCCATCCTTGTAGACTCCTGGGAGTTTCCCTTGCACCAGGCTTCTACTGGACCCAAAAGCCCCCGCTTTCCAGTCGTCTCTCTCAGCACTGTCCCTCTCCACCCACTCCCAATATGATCCCTCAAGTTCCCATGCCCACCCACCCCCAAGTCACCCAGGAGATGTCCTCTCTGGGAGATTTCCTTTCTCAATGAGATCCACGCATCCCCCCTGGGCTCTCCTTGTTGCCTGGCTTCTCTGGGTCTGTGGGTTGTATCATGGTTATCTTTTACTTCATAGTTGATGTCCGCTTATGAGTGAGAACACACCATGTTTGTCTGAGTGACCTCACTCAGGATGATCTTTTCTAGTTCTGTCCATTTTCAGCAGTCATTTTCAAACAAGGCTGAGGTGAGGAGGGGAGAGCAGAAGCTCCGAGGAGCACTTCCTGTGACATTTAGGTTTCCTTGCAGCAGTCCGGCTAATCCCCAGAGCAGATACCTTAGTTTTCATTTCATATTCTGATGACTCTGAGTTGAAAGACTTATTCTCACCAGGACAGCCATCTGGACTTCCTCCTTCACCTCTCGTGGATCCTCACCGTCTCTAGGGAGGACACTCTTATCAAGGTGACAAGAGTGGAGGGTTTCCAAAGATGCCTGGAGATGGACTGACATCTTTTCTGCCATGCCCACCCGAAGCCAAGGCCACATTCTGGGCCCAAACCATTAGCTCATTAATACTTACAGAGTGAATGGAGGGTCAATACCACTGCCAGCTCCAGGCAGCTCCCAAAGCCACAGTTCTCATCTAATGCCCAGCAAGCCCTACCTGAAGACTGAGTGCCAGGTCTCTGTGCTAGGTCCCACACTTCTCGTTAGAATATGGAAATGTCTTAAGGGTCAGCACCCCATACCCTGCAGCTGTCACTATGCCCTTCATTTCCAGGGCAGCACAGTTTCAATCATGGGTTGTCGGTTTGGTTTTTTTTTTCCCTTCTCTTTTTAGGGCAGACTGATGGCACCATGCTGGAAAATCTATTAAAGAAAGGCTGGAGCCATTTTGCATTTCCACTCAGCCTTCCTGGGTGATGCTGGCTCATGACATAGAGAGATTGAAAGTCACCCGTGAGACTCTTTCTGTGGAACATCACATTTAAGGGGACTTTTGCCCCAAGCCTGGGAGGAAAAGATGAGAGATTGGGAATACTAGATATCTAAGCCCTTTCCTCCTTCAAACTCTACTGGGAAATATTTTTACAGCCCCTTTGATGGCGTTCTGTTTAACATATGTCCCTCGTTGTGATAGCCAGCCTGCCTTACCTTGCAGATGCTTCCTTGTCTTAGATGTTTCAGTCTAGACTGCCACCAAGGGTCCCAGAGATTCTCCATAATATTCCCCATGGGAAACTGAGACAGAGATTGGCGAGCAGGTCCAGTGATGTCAACGCCTGCATCAGTTCATCTAGGGCAAGACTTGCTATTTGAACCTCTGTGTGGCTGGGTGATCACTCTGACATGGCTCCTGTTCAACTTGGCTTCCTAATAAGGACCATAGCAGGGTACACAGCCAGCCCAGTTCTTCCATGGCAGAACAATCCCCTTTCTTTGCACCTTTCTTGATTCTAATCCCCTACAACTATGGTTGCCAGTGGTCTCCTTCTCCTCAAACACCAGATAAAATAGCACTCTCTCCAAGAACCAGGTAACTACCTATAGTTTCCTGTATCGTCTTCTTTATTTTCTAGTCCCCATGACAATTTTCAAATTAACGAACATACGGCTATAGTTGCCATTTAATGTCTTCATCAAAGAATGCCCAGCTCTTCTTACAAAACACCATGTCCTGTATGTCTTCGTAGTGTCTAGAGCATAGCTGGCTACAGCTTAAATTATGACTGAAGACATCCTTATTGTTCCAAGACATAAATTATGCCTTGCTTTGTCATTACATTTCTTCATGCAAACAAAACTGGTTCTCTTCTGCAAACCAGGCTCATTCAGCTTAGACAGGAGGGCCAATCATTGTTGGGTGGGTAAGCCAAAGTTAAAAAGAAGCTCAGGCACCAACCGGGAGGACCTTGGATCAGTCCATCAGATGCTACAGGATCAGCAAAATGGGAAAGAGACAAACAGCTTTGGAGAGCAGGTGTCACAACACATAGGCAGCGTGGTGTATGTAACAGAATTTGCTACTGACTTGAGCCAGAAGCGTAAGGCAGGCTCTCCATAGTCATACACCAAGAAATTAGCTTCCCCTCTCTGGACCCCAGAATCATGTCGGTAAAATGAGAGGAGACCTTGAGCCTCAAGATCCTCAAGTTGTATAGGTGGCTTTGCAGGAGACCTGATTCAGCCCAGAACTTCAGGGTGGAGTAGAGATGAAGACACTGCTGAGGGTGCACTGTCCCCCACCCAGCCCTGTCCTCTGCTTGTCAGGTGAACCACCAGGCTCATTTCCTGGCAACCTTTTCCCTACTGTGGCATTCACAACAGAGTAATCAGGGACTTCGTGCCCTTCTTTGGTTGGCACTACTCATATAGACCCCTGTGACCATTTTTCTCCTGAAACTTTCTAAAATCAGGAATTCATCGTGAAAGGATCCTGAGAGAGAGGGAGAGAAAGAAAGAGAGAGAGAGAGAGAGAGAGAGAGAGAGAGAGAGAGAGAGAGAGAGAGAGAGAGAGAGAGAGAGAGAGAGAGAGAGA
>JAQHUG010000154.1:687507-716683 GCA_028555095.1 Dicrostonyx torquatus | reverse complement strand
AAAAAAAAAAAAAAAAAGAAGAGGTGCCAGGTAAGATAAACCCAGAATCCTTGAGCACAAATGAGTAAGATAATATAAATTCACGTTGTTTTAAGCATATTGATTTCAGAATGATGTTATTTAATAATATACATCAAATACAAGCCTTGGGAAATTAGAGATAAAGAACTTAGCAGTAATTCTAAACATTCAGGTCTCTATTTATTAAAGGGAAGAGACATTAATTTTTAATCAATGTAAACCTAGTGTGGATCCTTCTCTGTGCCTAGTAAGACAGATGCTATGTGAGACCCAGAAAATTTAAGATGCTTTCAAGACTTAAAGAGCAAATCATAAACAGAAGTAAGAAAATAACCTCAGCATCACCATCACACTGCTGCTTTCCTTGCTTCCCTAACTCATGAAAATCTCTCTTAGAGTCCACAACAAACAGTATAAAGGAAAAGCATGGAATAATTCATACTGACAGCAAATGGTTACAGGCAACACGATTTCCATTCGGGCAGAGGCCAAAAGGGATCCTGTCCGAAAGCGCATTTTATTTTGTCAACTTCATTAACTCTTTAATTAGTCTTCCACGTATAAACTCAAGAAAGTTGATGCAAATATCACCTTTTTGGCTTCTCCATAAATATGGTAAGATATGGCCATTCTGGGCCCATATTCCCAAATGTTCATTTCCTGAATGTTGCCTAGCATACAGGTAGGTTCTCTCTCCCTTTTTTGTTCAGACATGAGCTGCTCATTCTGTTTGGTTTCTGGCCAGTCCCTTCCACAAATTTAACCCAAGAGCACAGACTCTCATTCTGAAGTCTAGACTATGACCTTCTGTTAAATCAGCTTTTATGTTTACTTTTTTCTTCAGGGGTGATATTATCATCTTTCTTATCTTGGGCACTGTGCTCAGATAGGCATGCAACAGAGAGCAAGTGAAACTAGGCCAGCTTTTCCCCAAGGCTCAGAGTCAACTGATAATCTCGTAAAGACCGCTCGAGAAAAATGTAGAAAACTGATCAGTGAGATGTTCTTGGTCCTTTTGAGACACAGGAGTCTATAACCTACCCCACACCAAGAAACCCCTCTTCTTTGTTCACCCTTCCTATCCTTGCTCTTGGCTGCAGAGGTCACATGTAATAAATGACCGATGAACCCTGAGGTCATCAGAGCTATGGGGGTGATACAGTCGGAGGGATGGTTTGTCTCCTCCGCCTCTCTAATGAGATTCCCTGTGATATTTTTCTATAGAAATTTAGCATCCAAACTCCATGGAGTCACAGGAAGCAGAACCGGGGGGAGGGTGCTCTTCTCCAAGAAGAGTCTGGATGCTCAGGGCTGAGGTCTCAGACGCTAATGCATGCTGTCCTCATACATGTGTGACTTGCTCATGGTCTGGCTTTGGCCTCTGAAAGATGGCTCTCGACCAAGGGACTCTAGAGGAAATGGAGTTTGCTGCTTGGGAGGGTCTTGGCTGGGGACTCAGCCATGACCTCAGGCCCTTTAGCTGCACCTGAATACACATCTCCAAGGGAAATGTGTTCTCCATGGAAGAATGGTTGCTCTGCAACCCACCCTGGCAGGGGAGCGTGTGAGATCACTCCAGCTGTTCCGAATTAGGCACACACACTTACACACTCACACACTTACTTTTACAAGCCAAGAACATAGAATTTCCTTTTTTTCATTGAGTCCATCATTTGACCCTCTGAGTGATGGACTTGCTTATATAATTTTTCACTTGTGCTCACCTAAAATACTTCTGTGCTGAATTTGCTGAGCAGTGGACACATCCGTGAAAACACACCAGCAAGTTAAACTCATTTCCTAAGCCAACCTCACACATGAACACAAAGGGAACACGCAGGGCTCCAAGCCAACTGTTTTCCAGGGAAAGAAAGAAGTCCCTGTCACCGGGAGAGGACCTGCCACGCTCTCTCCTCTGGTCACTCCTTACCCTCTTGGTACCTTCCCTTGCTGACCATGGAACGGCAGCGTCCAATGAAGTCAGATCTCAGAATCCAAGAGAGTAGGGAGGCAGCTTCACGGCTTCTTAGCAGAACCTCAGTTCAGCAGAGCAGAGCGTGTTCGAGTGCCAGGCTTGCCTACAAGGTTTGCTGGATGTTAAGCTCACAGTCCAGTCCCCATCT
This sequence comes from Dicrostonyx torquatus, assembly GCA_028555095.1. Taxonomy (NCBI): domain Eukaryota; kingdom Metazoa; phylum Chordata; class Mammalia; order Rodentia; family Cricetidae; genus Dicrostonyx; species Dicrostonyx torquatus. The sequence continues at coordinate 714,539 of JAQHUG010000154.1, read as the reverse complement.
CCCCCCACCACACCCTTCTCGTCTTTTCTTCTTTCCTCCCCTTCTCCCTCTCCTTGTCTCTCTCCCCACCATCTCTCCTATCCCTTGCTCAGCTCCTCTAAGTCACAGCCTAGAAGGTAAAAAAAGAAAAAGTTTGACTCAAACTCTGATTTTATAGTAAAATCCTTCTGGTTTTGATGAGAAAAGAGAAAACAGGAAAACACCTAATAATTGTTTATTTTTTATTTTTTTTCATTTAAAAAGCCCTCTAATACTAAAGGATTTTTTTTTGACATTTTGCTTGATGACAAAAACAAAAAACTAAGGATCCCACACATGTGCGAAACTGTGCGGCCCTCTGCTGAGCCCTGCCTGCTTATCTCACCACGTCATTTCGTGATTAACGGAAAACAAAAACTTGGCCAGAGAAAATGTTCATCCCGCTTTAGATGTGAACATAAATCTCTCTGTGCCAGTCAATGTCCGACTGAAAAGGATGAAAGCTGTACTTGAGGGTCTAAAGCAGGATTTCGGGGCAGGGAATTAGTTTCCCAGGCAATGGGGTTGCTAAGAAGCGGAACAGTAGACAATGAGGCAAATCAGAGGCCACCAACAGCAGAACCCAGCTGCAGGGACAAAGGGAAGATGAAGCTATCAGAACCCAGTAGGTGGGGTCATCAGGCAGGAGCCACAGCCAGCACAGACACCTGTCTAGCAGGATCAGGAGGCCAGTAAGGCAACCGCTTACATGTAAGGCTGGGAAAGTGGAGAAATATCGTGGTCCTAGGTGAACTCTCTTGGGAACTAGAGATTCCAGAGACTGGGAAATGCTTGAAAATGATCCGCTCAGGACCCAGAGCAAAGGAGTGCAAGACACTGATGAAGACAAGCTGACTCATGCATGCTCCTCCTGCCCCTCCCTTCACCATGTTCTCACCTAGCCGTGAAAACCAAAGGACAGGAAGTCTGGAAGGATCGGAGGGAGGTAGGAGCTGCAGAGAAAGGCACCATGGGTTCACAGACCAAGTGCACATCCAAATTCGTTTCTATCACTTAGGGCTGCCGCTCGTGCGAGATCAACTTGAGGAGTTGGGGCATGTACTGAGCCCCAGGCAGAGTCAGGAAACACATGAGCACATACACTGAAGCTTGGCTAGAAGTATGACACATGTGGTAGCATAGGGTGCTGAGTCCCCTCTGGTACCGCGACCCGTGACTCTCTGTGGAAGAGATCACAAGTGGAGATGTGAGGTATTTCTGGATCAGCCTGGGCTCCTTTCAAACTGATCTTCCTAGACATACGCTCCTTGTGTTTACTTCAGAACCAAGAGCACTTCCCAGGAGGCCTGGGAAGGAGTCATGCATTTGTTCGTTAATAATCCACTCGTGATGAAATCCAACAAGTCCCAGTTCAGTCCTCCATTTGGTAATGTGTTTCCATGGCAATTATAACTGCAATACTGCTGGGGGTACCAAATATGTCTTTCAGCGCCCTTAATGATCAGAAGTGAGGGGGAGAAGCAAAAATATAATATAAACAGAAGAATGGAAAATTACCTCCAAGAAGCAATGACTAAGGAGGCTGTGATCTGCATCAACACAAATCTGTAAGTGTACGCAGTGTGGCAGGAAGGGGCTGGCTGGGATGAACTACACGGATTAAGTGGAAGTCAGTTTCCTCTCCCTGGGGAAGGAATATGGTAGAACACTGGACCTTTCTGTGTTAGTCTGGGAAACCTGGCCAGCTAGGCAGGCTGAAGGTCTTGTCCATGCAGCCAGGGAATCCTGAGACTGCAAACCAGGCAGGACTTCAGGCTATCTTGCTTCATGACTGTTCTGTCCGTTGGTGGCCTTGTCACCTGAAACCCAAGACTTGCTGCCTTAGGCTCAGTATCCTCACCCTTAAAAGGAGGTAAGAGAGCAAATATTTGGGGACTATCTGCTAAGTGCCAGACAATGTTCTGGGTGCTGGGAGCGGGAAAGAGTCAACCTTGTTCTCAAGGGGTTTATATTCTGATGAAACAGCAGAAAAGACACAGACTAACAGGTGGATACAGCAATCTAGAGACCAGGAACCCAGAATCAAAAAAGATAGCGAAGGGAGTGTTAGGATTTAGCTGTGAAATGTGTAGCCTGCTCCCCCACCCTGCAGGCCTGTGACTTAGAACATTGCAGAACATTTAGGTCAGTGGTTCTTAGTCTCCTTATTGCTTTTACCCTTTAATACAGTTCCTCATATTGTGGTGACCCCCAACCGTAAAATTATTTCCTTTACTACTTCATAACTATAATTTTGTTACTGTTATGAATTGTACTGCAAATACTTTTGGAGACAGAGTTTTGCCAAGGGGTGGAGACCCACAGGTTGAGAACCTCTGCTTTAGGTGGTGGTGTCATAGTGGGGGAAGCAGGTGAATGGGGACTTTATACATGGCTTCACTGTCTTATCTAATCTGTTTCTTACCTGCCAAGGTAACACGGCCAGCTATGCCACGCTCCTGCCACCATGCCTGTCTTTCCATGATGGGTTGCATCCTGTTACACCTTGAGCTCAAATGACTCCTTCTCCACTAAGTTTCTCTGTGCCAGGGCTTCAGCCACAGCAGTGAGCAAAGCAACTGATACAAACCAAGAATGATGGCAAATGGGGATGAACTGCTCCGTATGGAGGCAGGAGGGACCTGGCTGAAATGAGACCTTTGGACAGAGGAGAGCTTGTTTCTGGGGAGCTATTGCAGGAGAGGACCTGACAAGGACAAATGCCCTGAGGCATTCGAAGCTGTGTTGTGGGCATAAATAAAGCACTCCCGTGGCTCCTGGGATAGAGGAAGCGCTCACTGGTGCCTGATCTCGTTTCATAAGACAGAAAGGACTGCTTTCGCCTCTCAGTTAGCTATAAAATAATACAAGAGGATGCAAACTAACCCAAGTCAGTCGTTCACCCAAAACGCCCCGCCATATTTTATCAGAGGACTTCACCCAAAATATTCACGTGTTTACTCAGGCTGCTTTTACTCCAGCATCAACTCAGACGATCGTGCGGTGCAGAAGTGGGCATCAGAGGCTCAGTCTTGGGTTCCTGGGTATGTGCAGCCACCCTGAGTTCACAGCGTTGTAGGGAGGGGCCAACGAAAGGCCGACTCTGGGTGCCTCCTGTGAACCATCACCTCACATTGACTCAGCGCTGTCTGAGGAGTGTTAACTGAATCTTCTGAGCTCACAGCCATGGCTGTGGTGGGACACGGCCCACCCACGGCTTGGATGACGAGGAAACACAAGCCTGAGACCAGTACTTGCCCCAAGGAAGACACAAAGCCAGTCTGAATCCCAGAGGGACTCTTCTGTTTTCAATATCCTTTGAGATGCAAGCTGATGGTGTTTGTTTAGGTTGGCATTGAGAAGGAATCATTCTGTTGTGATTCCAAGTTGCTTAGAAAAAGCCTCCAAGAATATGATTAAACTAGGCACCCGCTGCAGGAGGGAGAACAAGAGAAATCTCTCTGTCTTCTAAAGACTGTGCAATTAAAACTATAGGCATGGTCTAGCTCCCAAGAGACATGTCAGTGTCAAGAGCAGTGGGGCTTTGGGTGCGTCAACTCAGTGTCGAGGTCTCGATTCAGGATGATAGATATGTTTATGCTAGGCCTCCATTTCTTTAGGATTACTGCATTTTAGACCAGAAAGAAATTTAAAAAATACAAACTGAAAAGACCACATAAAGTTATAGGGGGACCATGGTGACTCTATCCACACAGCCCAGCCCCGTTCCAGACTCTCACAGACCACGAAGGCAGAGAGGGATTGACGCTGAAATGCAGTTTCTCCCTACTATTATTGCTGATTGCGGACAGAAAGAAGACAGAGGGTGGGACAAAGAGGGCTCATTTAAAATTCCTAGGTCAGATTGGATCATCATGGCCACCCACATGCTTGTCGTTGTCAAGTCAAGGAGTGGTTCCATTGGTACTGAAAATGTAACAAGGGAGCACCCCACCCAAGCTTAATTTCTGGCCAGAGGGGTCGGGAAGGGGCACTGTGGAGTTGAGAAGATATTTTCAAATCCTCCGAGAGTAAGTCTTCAAGTTTCCTCACTGCCTCTAAAGATGTGTCCTGTCAGATGCCAATTCCTTTACCTCTTAGCCAAACCTCCTTTAAAGAGGTCATATCAAGGAGGAGCTTACAGCATAAGCCTATAGTTTGCCCAACTTGAAGTAAGCGTTGGTCACTATTCAAGAAATCAGAAGGCTATGATGCCCACGCACATGCTAGGATGCTCTCTGAAGATCAAGTACAATCAAGTCTAGGTGCACTGGACGGAGCACGTGTCCAAATGTTCCTGCCATGATTCTATACTTTTGAAGGAACTCCCTGTCATCTAACACTTTGTTAGGTCCCACTTTCCCACCACCCAAGAAGCGTGTCTGTAAGCTAACTTTAGCAAGTTAATATAGGCTGATGCCTGTAATGATTTGGCCTGTAAGCTAAATTATTTTCTAATTAATGAAAAAATGTGATAAAAAAGCAGACTGAAGAGAAATGGGGATGGAAGTCGGGGAGAGGGAAAAGGTAGCATAAAAGAAATAACGAAGATGTGTGATTCACATAGCAAGATGAGCCTGGTAATATGAACTAACTATAATTTCTATTTTTTGTATTTTACCCTAGGCACAAATAGAAAAGAATAAAAGGGAAGGGGAGAAGTAAGAAGAGAGAAGAAGAGGGATCCCCATCATCAAGTAAACAACTAGAACTAAATAATGTCTCACTTCCTTGCCAAATCTTAAAACTATGAGTTTGTAACTCTTGGGTAAATAACCTCTCTATTCCAAGGATGGCCTCCATTGGCAACTAGTGTTTCAGATGCATTAAGCAAGCAGGAAAGCACTATCATTAGGCTTGTACCATAACACATGCTTGGGTTTGAGGAGTGTGTTGGAGTTATTGTTTGGAGAGAAGAAGATAAAATTTAGGGCAAGAATGGTAGACTGAAATGGCTAATCTCAATTGTCAACATGACTGGATTTAATCTTTATGACATTAGTGAGCCAAACTATTGGGCATGTCTACCAGAGCCTATCCGTAGAAGAAGAACTGAGGAACCACACTGAGTGTAGATGGCACCATCCCATGGGCTGGGGTCTCATGCAGAACAAAAAGAGAAAAGGAAAAGTGAGCTCAGCATCAACGTTCATTTCTCTGGTTTGCAAGCACAATGCAACGACCTACTTCATGTTTCTGCCATGATTTCTCCATCATGGTGAATGCCATCCTCAAGCCATGAGCCCTGATAAACTATTCCTTTCTTAACCCTACTTTTGCCTCGCATTTTTGTCACAGCAAAGAGAAACTAATATGTATTTCAAGTACCCTTCCTCTTGAATTCTATCTTGAGACAATAAGAGCTTTTCTCTTTGGTAGGTTCTTACATCAACATTACTCAAAGGCCATCATCCAGTATCTTCTGGCCCAGTCCAGAGTCACCATTCCAAGAAACACATAACAACACTGGGCCCTTAGCTATCTAACACAGACACAGAGATAATAAAGAATTTTTGGTAAGATGGGTCAGTGAAAGGAAGCTGTTGGTTGAGTTAATATTGGCAACTAATATTGTAGCTTAAATGTGTGAAACAGCCAGTGCCTACTTTTTATGAGTAAATCAGAATGGAGTTCACTGTATAGTCAAAATTGTTATTTCATTTTTAAGTAATCATTTATCTTGGAAAATAAAGAATAACTATGGATAAAATATCATGTAATTTGAGATTCAACTATAGACCACAGTTTTTGAGGAAAAGATAAGGGTAAAAGGATAATCATCATATAAATAGACTCTGGAGTTCATGGACCTGTGCGTGAAACCTTGGGAAATCAGTTCTATTTGAGTGACTGAATGAAGGTATCATGTCAGAATGAGTGACGTGAAACTGCGTTTCAGGGATGGTCACTTGGCTTGCAGCAGGAATTGGGTGACGTGCCTAATCCTACCGTGCTTTGGGGAATGACAGTACTGACTTCACAGATGTGTTGTGTGTTATTTAAACAAAATAATCCATGCCATATGTTGGAATGAATGCCTAGCACACGGAAAACACCGTCTCAAAGCTAAGCATCTATTTGCTATTAATGGCTTAACTTTTAGCCACGTTGTGGCTAAAAGAATGGATCTGGAGTTCTATAGTATGGTCTCTTTTCATCTAAGTTTCTTGGAGGTGGTATATTATGAGCCAAACCAACTCAGTCAAAGAGGCTACTCGCATCGTAGGATGGCTTAAAGAAACAATAGTACAATGAGAAATCAGGTACTTACGACTTGGTCAAATGGTAACTTGGTTTGATTCCTTGGCATGATATTAAGCTTGTTCCTTTTCGTAAGAGGGTCATGGCATCTAATTTTTAAGTTACTGGAGAATGATGAGAGGACCAGGTGAAGGTTTTGGCTTTCAGCTAGGACACACATTTCTGGAACTGATTTTATTAGGAAGACTCTTGTAACTGGCATCACTGGAACTCCAGGAAGGACATGCCAGGAAGAAATGCCAGGGAATGGAAAGAACACCAGTTCTCTCCATTCTGTGTGCAGGGGGTGAGCTGTGTGCTGGGTGTTTCTCCTTTACTTGCTGGTTAAGTTGTCATACCTTGGCCTTTTTAGCACAATCCGGTCTACAGACACAAAACATCTTCAGCCCGCATCCCACAGGAAGATCGCCTCCTGTGATGAAGAAAATTCAATTCCTCCATGGAAATCCTTGGTTTTCACCACCTCCACTTCTCCTTTTAATTTTCTGGTTCAACAACTACCCATGCATCCATTGGAATAAGACAGTGAATGTCACATACTCCTCACGTCTGAGACAGGGGAACCAAATCTCCTAATTTCAGTGACTGAGAAATTAGCACCAGACGTCAAAGCTAGTGAACATGAGCCCTTCATGTGCAGTGATACCCTCAATGCCCTGTTCTGGCTTCTTCCACCAACCTTAGCAGCCTTGGGTTCTTCCATTCAGTAACCAGCACAGAGACTGCATCAGGAAAGATGTAGGAGAGGGATGGAATTTTCACACCCTGTGACTTTTAGCTTACCCCCTAAGTCATTCCGAAAGGAGTTGAAATAGGAAAATCGAGGGCTGCTTGGCCGTGTCTGAATTCTGAACATTAAACTTGAAGCCTAAGAGTTTTCACAAAAGAGAAAAATCTAGAAGTCTGCTCTGAAGGGACTTAGCCCCTTGGTTGATGTTTTTCTGGGAAGCTGGTAATGAACCCATAAATGCTAATGAGGAATGTGTTGCAGCTCCCCAGCAGGGCTGAGTCAAAGCAGCCCTGTTAGAGGACAGAATTACAGGGCTTGGAATGGCCACACCCACTCCGCCACACTGGGCTGAGCTCTGGAATGATCACACCCACTCTGCCACACTGGGCTGAGCTCTGCTTTGTCAGCGTGGCTTGCACCCCTTCCACCCAGTCTCTCTGGCCTAGATTATTCCCCAGGAGGACGGTTCCAAAGGCTTCTTTTCAAGATCAAGCTAGAGATTTAGTTCTCCATAGCTTGGTCGCTATACTGTGCCAAGACTACAGCCAGGAGCTGTGAGAAGGGACTCCCCATAGCTGCTTCTTGGCCCATCACCTAGTGGCCTTCATCCTACGGATCTGAGACATCAGCAGGAGCCATGGTCTGGGAACAATGAGACCATAAGCTGGGGCGCTGCTCAGGCACAAAGAAGGGGTTCTTGATCATGTGAGAATCATGGGAATCAAGAATGACCACGTCTCCTCTTCTCAGGACACTCATAGGAGCCATTGCAAATCTTGGCTCAGAGGGTCAGAGGAGGATGTCAAAGCAGCCACAGAGCCTGCAGCCTGACAAGGAGGGACCTGGGGTACACATCCCCTACAAACATTCTCCTTGGAGGGAGCCCATCAGTAGACACAAAGTCAGACGAAAAACTGGAGGACGGCAGGCTTGAGGGGCTCTATGACCTTATTTCCCAAGATGTAATATGGGAGCCTGAAGAGTTAGCTAGGCCAGCCCAGTACGCTGCTTCTGCAGCCAGCTATTTCCTCAGCCTTTCTGCCTCTTTAGACATGTCTATCCACACCTCTGTTAGCATGTCGCCCTTCAATACACACTGCTGGTCTTCATACCACGTTCTGAGCAAAAGCAAGTATACCCTCTTTGCTGTAACTCGGAGTCCTCCCCGGCTGGCAGGTGGATGTTGACGGTTGTTTGTGTGTTCTAGGTGAATACAGCTCATGAGTTCAATACTTCTCCAGCATGTGTGTATGACTCTGGGTACCTAGCAGCAACAACAGGGCCATGGTCCGAGCTTCCTGTGTTTTGCATGGGATAGAGCTCTTTGCCATGTGTCTGACAGGGATGGGTCATAGGGAGTAGAGGTCACGTCCTGACCTCAAGGGCCCTTAGAAAGTCTGTCTATGTAGTTAAGAGACAGCAATGCAGTTGATTCAAGCCAGCACAAAGATGGACTCGGGATGCGTTTATAGCTGAATTTAGTAATATCTCCCACGGTTTGCTTGGTGACTGGAGAGATGGGGTAATATGAAGGCTGGGAACACAGGAGTAGATCTAAGATCCTAGAGATCTAAAAGCACTTGCTTTGCTTATTGCCGTGTGATTTTTTTTCCCACTGGGTATTCATTAGCTGAGTGTTCCTCACAGAACATTCTTTAGCAGCCTTTGGTGGTCTTGATCTACTACTTCCCTCTCCATATAGCCACTTCATCAGCTGTTCAGAGGGAGACAGGAGGAACGAGGGAGAGATGCAGGTAGCTGACGTATCTTCTACACAGCTGGTCTTCCAGTCCAAAAAAAAAAACTCATTTAAATGTAATGCTCAGAAGACTGTGAAAAAGAGTTCACATCTTAGAAGTGAAGAAATTGAGACGCAAAAGAAGGTTGATGAGAGAAAGAGTGGAATAAGGACAAGAGGCAGTAAGGGGAAGTGAGTACAATCATGATACATTTTAGACACGTATGAAAACATTAAAATGAAGCCCATTATGGTGTATAATGGATAGGTAGCAATACAACCTTTAAAAAATAAGAAAGGCAGCTTCTTACGATCACATGTGAACAGCTAAGCCATGGCAGGTGCATGGCCCATTAAGAGCTGGCTCTCAGTGTTCTGCAGAGGATATTCCTATTCTCAAAAGTCTGCAGTGTGAGTCTTCGGTGCTTCCCTGACGATCCCCATGATGGCCCTCTGTGTTCCTGCAGACTGGAGCTTTTCCCACAGTAGGCGTGGTTGTTGGTGGCCAGCCAGTGTGAGACACAGAATAGGTAGATGTCACTTTGGACCCCGACGTGTGCATGGACACTAACATCTCAGTCAAGCAACCACTGAAATGAAATACCCCAAGTATATAGAGGGCGGGACTCTTGGAAACACCCTGGCTACAGCAGGAGCAAAACATGAGACTTGGGGCACTGTGCCTGCTGGAGAGGGACAGACACTATGCACAGCTGCTCCGAAGAAACCCTCACACTCATGTCTTGCTTCCTCACAGCGTATGTATTCCTGGCAAAGCCACTCTCCTTGTGGAGTCTGGCAGATGAGACAGACACGCAAAGAAGTTTCTTAAGTGTGGGCTAGTAAAGCGGCCCGCATATATTTAACGTAGTGGTCAGCAGATCTAGGCAGAGCATTATGCAAACAATTTACCCCATTGGGACCGGATCCCTTCATCTCGCTCACCCCTAGGAACTTGACTAGGGAATGACTCACCAAATAGGAACAAATAGATTTGCCACTGCAAAGGTCAAAGGCAGGAACTTTAAAAGAGTGAAGGAATTCAAAATGGTGTAACTAACCCATCTTTTATAAATAAGTTAATGAGATTTTTTTTTAAAAGGAAAATAGCTAAGAATGTAGAAGAAGCCAGCTGAAGCACTTCTGGAAAGAGATACACAAGAGCTAGTGTCTGAAGAGTGTATTTCTCATTGGCGTGTGTGTGTGTGTGTGTGTGTGTGTGTGTAGGTGTGTGAGTGTGTGTGCATCCTACACATATATGTATGTGTGCACGCTAGCAAGCGGTTTCTAGGAGGTGCAGTGGCACAGTAAGAAGAGCTGACAAATGAAGCGCAGAACCACTGACGTCAAGGAAGGGGTGTCCTCTAAAGGCCCCCCTGGCCTCCTTCCACTGAGCTTTCTCCTAAGTCATCTTCATTTCAGGCTTAGGTTTCCATAAACACTGCAGTTATTTATTTTATTTGTGTTTGAAATGTTAAACAAGTCCCGAAAGCAAAAGCTGTGGAGGCAATATGTGGCCTCTCCAGAGAGGAGCCGCGCCAGAAGGATCCTCTGCAAGGGTTTGGCAAGGCTGTTTCTCCCCCACACATGAAGCCCCTGAGCCTCTGTGGAAGCCTCTCAGAACCCCTGCCCTGGCTTCGGATTCCCTGACAACCCCAGGCTCCTAATCTGATTGACAGTTGTACCTAGTACATTTCATCCTTTGGTCCCCTCTGAAGAGAGTGTTCCATTGGGACGTTCTCTCTCCAGGCAGAGAAATGGTTAAACAATGCCAAGGGTGATGTTTGTTATTCACTGGGCACTCGCTAGGATGAGGAACTGTTGCACCCAAGGTCCGTGTGAGGCATTAACACATGGCCGTCTTAACACCTGTGTGGTAGGTGCCTCCATTTTCACCCATTTTACTGATGAGAAGCCTGGGTTGGGGGAAATTAAGGGATATGATTATAAGAGACAAAGCCAGAAGTGCAAGATCTAGGAAAATATGAACATCAATGAGCTCACTGGAAAGCTCTGTCATTGACTGGAAAAACTATTTGAATGTAGCATTTATTTTAAAACTAACAAAATTAGGGACTGGAGAGGGCTTCGGAGGTTTCACTGCTCTGAAGGAGCACCTGGGTTCAGTTCCCACTGAACTGAACAACCAGCCCTAACTCCAGCTCCACGGGCTCTGACACTCTCTTCTGCCATCAAGGACTCTGCCCCAGGAGCCACATCTGTTCTGGACAAGTTTCTTCACAGCCTTGCCCATCCTAACCCTGAGACCCCCGTGGCTCATCTATCCGCCAAGCCTTCCCCACCTCCTCTTCCGAGGTGTCAGCACAGGCTTTCAAATTTGTCACCAGACTGCCCAGGCCATCTTATTCTCCAAGCCTCTCAATCCTGTTCATTCCTAAGTCAACAACACAGGACACAGTTGCGTGTGGGCACAGATACACACAGCTTGCGTCCCAATCTCTATCCCAGCCAATCAGAGCGAAAGGATGGCAGTGGAAGTGGGAGACAAGAAGGAGAGGAGTGGGGACTGTAGAGTCTGGGTCTTCAGGAAGAGCAAGGCAATCACTGATGTTACCACTCCAAAATCTCCATTTGAATGTGCAACGTTCTGGGTGTAGTCCAGGCAGCTATATGAGTGTCCTCTCCTGGTTTACAGTGAGCAGCATTTGGGCACATCTGGAAAGAATCTTAAAGAAGTCGTGGAAGTGGGGCTAGCCAGAAGTAGTCTCTATCCACCGTGAGGCTAAGAATCTCAGTTACACAGGCCTAGACAATATTCCTTAGACTCAACTGTTCGGGACACTTCAATTTTTAACTGTCCCTTCTCAAGAGCATGGGTTTGGGGTCAGACAGTGGTGGCTTCAAATCCATGTGCTTGCTGTGTATTCATGAACAAGTTGTCCTCTCTCTCTCTTATTTACAATTTAAATAGATTGCTTATTGTACAGTATATTCTGATTAGAGCTTCCCTTCCCCCAACTTCTCCCAGATCCCCCCACCGCCCCTTTTATCTACATTACCCTTCCATCTAAATCTACACCTCTTCTTTTTTCTTTTTCATTAGAAGGCAAACAGACATCTGGAAAATAATAACAATACAAAATAAAATTAATCTTAGTTTCGGATGTGGTGGCGGTGATTACACAAAAGGTCTGGTCCTGTCCTCACAAAAAACTGAGGTATTTAGCCCTCCTCCCTGGCTCTGACTCCTTTGCTATAACCTCATCAGAAACCAGGAAAAATCCTGACATTAGTATTTAGTCTAGATTTCCTGGAAGTGACTGTAATGTCCTAATCCTGGACTCTAGATAGACTCTAATGGCCAAGGTGACTGCAAGAGGCCTTGAAATACGGGACTAGACAAGGAACTGGGAGCAAAGTGAGCGTAGTCTAGGTGGAATGAGGTATCTTAGATTCAAAGACAGCAGTGGGAAGACAGTTCATTTTAGTCTACATGCCCACATAGCCTGTGGATTTGGTGCCATCCTTGTCTACTGGGAAAGCCGTGGATGAGGGAAATTAGGAAAACCTTTCAGATTAGGTAATGAATCTGAACACCCTTTCGAGACACTTTCCCTCATGCCAGGGTTTCTGGACTACACAGGGCCCCGTGCGGGGTTGATTTCATCTGTGTCTGGCTCTAGCACCTCCCTACTCCTGCCCATCCCATACTGGACACTCCTGCCTCCCGATTGGTTTATCCATTAGGTGGTTTCCCTGTGCCCTTATGTTTTCCTTAGCTCTCCTCTGAGCTTGCCCTTGAGGAAAACAACAACAATCTACCTCCGTCTCTAGAGGCCAGACCCTGCCACATCCTTGCATGTTGTCAGTGAAGAGCTTCCCTCAGCAGCAGCCCTTCCACCTCTCCTCCCAAGCCAGCCCCACCAGCTGAACCACTTTCTATGCCTCCTTCCGACTTCCTCCCCAGCCATCAGAACATTCCTGGTCTTAAGCTGAGCCTTGCCTCACTCCTGGGACACAGAGCCCTTTCTTAGCCTCCATGCGATATCTCTTCCTCCTGTAGCAGAAATTGTGGCCACAGGATTGTGAAAAGTTGCATGCCTGTCACCAGCAAACACCTCATACTGCCGTCAGGAGTCAGTGGTGTGATATTTCTTTTAAGATCCTGGATCCCATGGGAGACAGAAATTGGACATCCAATGCTGATACACAACTGAAGGCTCAAATTCATTTTTTTTAATCCTAGTTTTTGCCTGGCAGACATTTTTACAGGTCCCTTTGACCTTCATAGAGTCTGTTACCAATGGCTCCACCTTTCTCAGGTGTAAATGGAATTTTTTTTGTCAAGAACTAGGCTCAGATTATCAATGTTTTTCATGTAGTTGGGAGAGCTAGAAGCAGACAGGACAATAAATATAAAAATGTATTTACATGCAAGGACTCCACATTCTGGCGACCTATCTGTTCAAGAGCAATGAAGTTCTTTCTCTCCATCAACCAAGAACTCAAGCAGGAAAAAAATTATCAAAAAACATGGTACTTAGTAATAAACTTGTTCTATAAAACTGCTATGGATGGGTCTTGAATGTGCCCCAAAGGCAAATATATTGAAGGCTGGGTCTTCAACCCTGGGTGTTACTGGGAAATAAACAAGACTCCTGTGCTACTCATTCTGTGTTCCTGCCACAGTGAACTGTGCTGTCCCAGGTCCAAAGCAACAGAACCAAGTGAATGTGGACCGAGAACTGTTAACCAAGGCAAACCTTCCCTCTTTACAAGTTGATTCTCGCAGGTAACTTGTTACCATAACGGAAAGTTAATGAACACAATGATTTTTAGTGGAAATACCTCTTGGTAGACATTTTCCCCAGACATAACCAGAGTGGAGGTACAATCACTCTGCTCTCTGCTCGCGGTTAAGAAGACTGCACGAGTCTACAGCGTGCCCTTCCTTCCTGGTCCTACACCACCTCCTAGCTCAGGCCCTCTACCATCGCCCTGCATCTGGACTCGGGATAGATACCTTTATGTTTCTTCTTCCCACTTCAGCCAGCTCAGTCTGCTCGACAACATGAAGCCAACTTTACTTTTTTGGTTTTAGTTCATAAATAATTTAGCTGTATTTGATTCATAAATAATTTTAATTGTTCCACATACCCTCTCAGAGAATAGACTCTAGCTGGAACCTAGAGCTCCCCAGGTTTCCTTGCAGTGTGGTGTATCTCTGCTCCTCTCTACAAACGCAAAGACATAGTTCTTAGACTAACACAGTGTTGGGCAAATCCTAGGCCCCTGGGGTCTATCGTTCCTTCCATAGAGACCTCCTTATAATTCATCCCATCTCCTCTCCTCTACCTATTCACTGGTAATCATCCTAACAGATCTAGTTTATGATAAATATCACGAGAATCCACTGGACCAGCCTCCCTTTCTAATGGGACCTCACTTTTCCCAGACTCGATTCACATGGTAGGCACATGTCCCAGTACAACAAATATGAACATTGCATCTCCAAAGGGAGAGGATCGCCCTATATTTGGTGATGCTGCTGTGACAGAGCAGTCTGTGTCTTCTCGGAGATCTGCTAGGTAGTGCTGGAGAAAGAGGCGATGGGCTAAGTGCCTGGCTTCTAGAGTTCCTTTGTCTTCTAGCTCCTATCCTGGTAGAATAAGTTTCTGCTTATATATTTCACATATATATCATATACACAAGTTTTACATATATATATGATATATATACAAAGTCATTGAGTTTGACAGTTGTTTGAAGCAATAATTAATTCTATGATTATTTTTAATAAATAATTCTTGCTTCGCTTATGCTAAAATGGTGTTTCCTCCACTGATGGTAAAAGAGACCTAATGTGGACAGACACCACGCTGTGAAATGTGCACAGGGATGTGCATATGCTCCATCCCACCTTCCTTATGAGTGTGTCAACATCATTCTTATGTGCCTTCCTGCAAACGGCTTGAGGGCAGTTTATCGAAAGTACATTTGTGTCTTTCATGCTACCTCACATATAATATGGCTTAACATATTGTTTACTTGGCAGAGTGAATGGAAAGATAAATATTAGATAAAGTAAGCTATTCTCCAGGCTTATGAATCTCACTGACCACCACTATTCCATACACCCTGGAAATAGAGGCAAACGTTCATTAGGTTTCCAAGGCCGTTTTCAATCACTAAACGTAAAATAGCATTGTGTTTCTGGATCCCACAGGCATCTTGTAGAAAAAGCGAAAAGTTTCTGTATGGATCCAGGCTCTCCAAAGTCACAGGGACGGGGCCAAGATTGCCGATGGATGCTGTCACATGCCCTGCTGGGACTCAGTCTCCACTGGTTACCAGAACACAAATAACTGCTTTCGAGAGGAGGGCGCAGAGGGTGGACTTCTCGAGATTCCACTGCAATTAAGCCCCTGAAGAAGCTGCAGTGAAAAGGCCCACAGCAAACAGTCCTGGTCTGGACAGTCTTCCTGCCATGTTTGTCAGAAACCGGGGTAGCATAGGATTAGCTCTCTGCCTTGTCCTGGCGAAGACAATCTGTTTATCTAAGGGGCAATTATGTATGGAATGCCCGGCTTGTGTCATAGTTGTGTTTTTTAATTTCCTGTTTCTTCTTCCCTTATTTAGTATGGGTGTCCAGGCTACCAGACAGGGCTTCTTTGGTTTTAGAGAACTATTGGGCCATAAGGCCTAAATTTGTGTCTCGTTTTCTTGCCCAACCAGTCACTGGCTCCACCTACCCCAAACCACTGTTCTTCATTGTTCTTCGGAAAGAACTCGGCGGCCCAGTGAACAGCTGTTTCCAGTGGACTGGCCAAGTGGAAACTGGGGCAGAGCCCAGACTGCTCTCTTGTACGCACTGAGATGGTGGGCCTTTGGCAGATCCAGCTGTTCCTCGCCATTGCACCCCCAGTGGGAGCACCCCCATTTGACTACATACAAGAGCAGTTTCACTCCCATCCACTGTGTTCCATTAAGCAGTCAAGAAGTCCACGCTACACCCAATCAAACCTTGAGACAAGATCTCACTAAGGCATCCCAGTTGGCCTTGAACTTTCATGCCTTCTACTTCAGTCACAGGAGAGCTCTGACATGAGGTCTGCACCACAGGGTCTGGGCCACCATTTCTGTTGCTCTGCACACTTCAAAGATTCAGGTCTTCTCATGGTGAAGACAGTCTCTACATTGGTCCTATGACCTCTCTATCCCTTCTTTATATTGCTCCGCACAAGTGAACTTTTGAAACATAAAGCTAATACTGCCTGTGGGCTGCTTAAGCCCACCACCATTCTTCAGGCCCTCTGGAATAGAACGCAACATCAACCCAACTGTCAGACCCCTATGGAACTGGGTCCCTGGATGCATCCCAGGTTCTCACTAGTATCTCATCTTTCTTCCATACCTGACTCATTTCTCCTTCAACCTGCTATGTTCTTTTGTGCCTGTCGCCTCAGGGCATCATGAGTGAAGATGAAGTTTGTCTCGTGTGAAAGTCCTACCTCCACTGTCTTTAAAACATCCTAACTACAAGTGTGACCTCCTCTGGGAAGCCCACATGTGCCAGATGTAAGGGATGCTATTTCGTGACTCTTATCCCTTGACACCTTTGTGAACACAGTTTTATTATAAGATGGTTGTGTGTGTGTAGCCTTCAATACCATGTTTTGACTACTCATGGCTAGTCTGAGGTTTGCAACACAATAGGTTTGCAACTTGAAGCAAATATTTGTTAAAAAAAAATAGACAGCCAGAGAGACAGATATCACAGAGAAAAGGGCCACAAAACTGAAGGTATTTGATGCACTATGGCTTGGGGATAAATAAGTCAGAACACATGAAAGTCACCAGGTCGTACATCTTCAGTACTTAATATAGCATTTCTATGCTGTGCTTGTTTAAATGAAAATGGTCCCCATTGACTCATAGAAGGAACATTATTGGAGGTGTGGCCACAGGTGGTCTTGTTGGGGGAACTGTGTCACCTGGGTGGGTTTTGTAGTCTCAGAAGCTCAAGCCAGGCCCAGTGTCACCCTCTTCTCCTGCTGCTTGTGGATCCAGATAGAGAACTCTCAGCTACCTCTCTGCATCATGTCTGGCTGCATGCCTACATGCTTCCTGCCATGATGATAATGGACTAAATCTCTAAACAGCAAGCCAGTCCAAATTAAATATTTTCCAATAAGAGTTGTTGTGGTCATGGTGTCTCTTCACTGCAACAGAAATCCTAACTAAGATATATGCCAAGGAAGAAAGGGCAGTGGACTAGAGGAGCTATCTAGTGCCGACCCAAAATTGTGACCAAATGCTGGCAGCCTACAGGACAGCTGTAAGGGGTGGAGGCATTGCTGACTGTTTAGTTAATAACTGCATGGAATTAAGCTCAGGCATTGGTTTTTCAAACAGGAAGAGATTTTGTCCTTGTGGCGTTGTGAAAGTAGAATATAGTCTAAGTGGAAAGCAAAGGAGCATAAAATTTAGTATATCACAAAGATCTTTCTAGCAATAAATCTACTTCTATATGGACTGGGTCAAAATGTAGGAGTCTGTTCTGCAATTTACTAGCTCTGTGACCTTGAATAAGTTACTTGACCTCTCTGAATTTCAGTTCCCTTGTTGCAAAATGAACTTGATAGTGGCACACATCTAAGTAGAAATAGCATGATGAAATGAATTTAGCATACAGTGAGCACTAGATTCATATTGGCTTTTTGTTAGTGATTGATAATGCTCTATTGTTGAAACACTGGGAACAAAAGTAGAATAATCACTTTGTGTGGCTATTTCACTTCTCTTTTTATCTTCTCTCTGTTATGATGGCTGTTTGTGTATCCGGTCCCCATGTGGATTACCCCCTTTTAAAGCAATGATCCAATCAGTTCTATCTAAAAAAGAATTGAGTTATTTATTTTTATTTTGTATATATAAGTGTTTGCCTACATGTATGTATGTGTATCACATGTGTGCCTAGTGTCTGTGGAGGACGAAGGAGGTGATGGATTGTCTGGAACCCAGGGTTGCAGGTAACTCTGAGCCACTACCATGCAGGAGCTGGAACAGAAACCCAGGTCCAGGGCAAGAGCTATGACTGTGCTGTCTCTCCAGCTCCAAGCTTTACTTTGTGAACTCCAGCCCTTGCACCTACCTATGGAAGCATTGCACAAATCTGTGTCGGGCTGCGAGATGTGGTCTCTTTAATCATCAGGAGACTAATTGGACTAGAACAGCACAAAGCTTATTTAGATGCATCATTCTGATTCACTCATCCCTAACCAACTGCCATTGACTGACGTGTCTATAATTTTCTTTATTGAAGTGATAAAATACCTAACCCAAACAACTTGAGGCAAAAAGGGTTCACAGTTTGTCTCACAGTTTGGGAGTCCTGTCCATCAAGGAGGGGACATCTTGGCAGCAGATGGCTCCAGGGTGGCAGACATGTTCGGCTGAGACACCTCACCTTCTCACATTGGGCACAGCACGGAGCAGAGAGCAGACAGGAATTTAGGTTGGGTTGTAAAATACAGAAGCCCGTCCTCAGTGACCCAGTTCTTCTAGCCAAGCTCCAGCTGCTCAAACCTCTACAGTCCTCCAGCAGGGGATCACGTGTTCAAATACATGAAGGACATTTCACATTCAAACCACAACAGTAGCAGGTATGCGCCATGCAATAGCAGCCGGGTGCCATGCTATAGCTAGCCATTAGAGATAAACAATAAAGGTCCGCATGGTTCTTGGGACTTATGGTTCAGTGAATTTATGGTCCTGGTCACTAAGGAGCGCTGTGTGAAAACCGGGCTACCTTGAGAGACTTGGGTACTACTAACATCAGACTTTCATGTTGTTTCTGTACACTGAACTTCATCTTATGCTTTCTGGAAAGAATGAGTAAATAGGTTTAAAAAGAAAACGACAATGAACACTCATTATATTCGATGCTTAAAGTTCCAAAACTTGAGCAGCTGACCATACTAGTCCTGAGTCTTTTTTCTCTTTTTGGCCTCTCACCACCGTCTTTTACCACTCCCTTCTTTAAATTGACTCAGCTCATAGAGTGTGTATTCCCTTGCCACCAGTATGGTTCCTTTTCTAGAGAAATGATACTTAGAAACCAATGTTTTAGACGTGATGTGCTCATATTTACTGGAGTGTTATTGTTTCTAGTCTTTTCTGTGAACAAAACTTTGACATGAAGATATAGATAGATAGATAGATAGATAGATAGATAGATAGATGATAGATAGATAGATAGATAGATAGATAGAAGGGGGTACATAAGTGTTTCTTTGTTCAATGTTAACACATATTTAATAGACTAATGAGTTTTTAACTAATCCCTATAATGGTGAACCACACCACAGGCATGTTCTGGAATTGCATCTTAGTTTATTTATTCATGTCCTTACCTTCTCGTGTCTACATTTCACAGACAGGAGTTCCTGAAGCACTAGCACATTTCTCTGTAGAAAAAAAAAAGGACACCTGACTAGAGTTTGATACATGTTTATAGTTTTGTCTTAATGCCAATGGTTATCAATGAATTGAGTACAACTTTTAACTTGTGTTAAGTTTTAAACCTTCACCTAGTTCAGCTTAGTTGTGTTGTGCATTTAGAATAGAGTAATCCTTTGAAAAAAATATGAAATATCAACATGGATCTTGGAGTAAAAAACCCACAAAAGATGTTCAGAGGCACATCGTCCTCCATCCCCTATGGTGTGTCCTTTCCACCCCAACACCCACCCTCCTGCCTCCCTTCCTCTACAGGAAACACACAGTATTTGCTTCTAACTTAGTCTCACTGTTCCCTCCCAAAACTTCAGCAGATACTGTAGATATGTTCTCATCTGTCTTCTCCTTATACAAAGGATAGCCTGGTATAAATGCATGTGCCCTTTGTTGCACAAAAGGTAGGTATTGCAGTGTATATTGTGCCCCGGTTCCATTTCTGTTGCTCTGAGAAAATATCCTTAATGAAAGTCAAGTAGCTTAAGGGAGAAGTGGTGTAGGAGGGTCCTTCTGTATTTGGGTTGCTTTCATTGGTTGAATAAAGAAACTGCCTTGGCCTTTTTGATAGGGCAGCCCTTAGGTGGGAGGAGTAGACAGAATGGAAGGCTATGAGAGAGAAGACACTGGAGCAGACACCATGTTTCTCCAGTCCAAGATGGACTTTGATTAGAATCTTCCCGGTAAGCCACGACCACGTGGTGATACACAGATTACTAGATATGGGTTGAACTAATATGTATAAGAGGTTAAAACTAGTGGGCCAGGCAGTAATTTAATTAATATAATTTCCATGTGGTTATTTCGGGTATAAGCTAGCTGTGCGGCCGGGAGCTGGGCACCGGGAACACAGCCTGCCCGCACCAGGAGCCAGGCGGGACATAGCCTGCCACTCCTCTTACTGTAGAGAAGGGGTTTGTTTTAAGCTGACAGTTCCAGATTATAGTCCACCATTGTGGAGGAGTCAAAGCAGGAATTTAAAGTAGTCAGTCACATCCCCGGTCAGGAGCCGAAAGACAATGGATGCTTGTGTGCTCACTTGTGCTTGAGCCTGTCTGCATTCACACAACCTAGGACTCAAGCCCAGGTAAGGATGCCACCCACAATGGGCAAACCTTCCCACCTCAGTTATTGTAATCAGACGAATGAGTTGGTCAAACTGATCTAGACAACCCCTCATCAAGAGTCTTTTCCCAGGGGGGTTCTAGGTTGTGTTAAATTGACAATTAAAACTAGCCATTACACATTATGTTCATATTCCATTTACTCTTGACTTTTTCCAGTTGATAAAATATTCTGAAAATCCCTACCTTCCAGACACCCAGATCTTTCTCATTTGCATGGTAATCCCAGAATATATGAAAATCTCGGCTGACTTTATCTGCTACGCATGGAAACACAATGTGCTCCCAGTAGTTTGCAGAGGCGGACAAGGCCAGTGTGAGAAGCTCTGTGCACATTCCTATATTGCTGGGGTTGTGCCTGCTAAGTGAACTCCTAAAGGGCAGAAGATAAAGATGTGTTTATCTTTGTCCTCCAAACTGCTGTGTCGGTGTCCCTCATTCCAGGAGCAATCCTGGCTCTTTGTTGTCACACAATTTTGTCAGTGTGTCAAACATTTTAAAACGTTCTCCTTATTCTAAGAAGTAAGAAAGAGTGTCTTATTTTAGTTATGGGATATATACATGAGCATTTGTTTGTGTGTTGGGGGATAATTGAAAACTGAACATATTTTTATGTCTTTAAAGATTTTTTTTCTTCAAATAATAAAGTTGTAGACCAGGTTGGCCTTGAACTCACAGAGATCTGCCTGCCTCTGCCTCCTGTGTGCTTGGATTAGAGGTGTGTGCCACCTCCGCCCAGCAAGATTTTGCATGTGCTTATTTAACTCATTTTAAAATATTATGTTTCTATTTTAAATGCACCTTTTCTATGCTATCCATAAATAGTTATTGTTGTTTATGAAAGTGGCTCATTTCAAACGGTTATTTTAAAATCCTGCTACCTTTCCTATAACACTTAAGTTATTTCTCATTTATTTCACTTTTCATTTATTATTTTTATTGGTTTTCCATGTCAACTGTCATATCTACAAACATAATTTAATCCTTAATTTCCAATTCTTAATGTTGTAACTGATTTATCTTGTTTAATCACATTAGATTGTATCTCTAGCACATTAATAAAGTAAATGTGACATACCTGTGTGTTTTGTTCTTATTCCTAGTAGATATACCTCTAATATTTTTTCTTGATATGCTGTACATATTTCATTTTAAGAAAATGATCATTGATTGCTGCTATATACTTGCAATGAGTAAATATTGACTTTTCTATAACTTGGCATCATGTTGTTGTCTGTGGAAATGATCCTGGGTTTTCTCCTCAACCAGACTAATGCAGTATCAGAACAAAATTCATTCACTGGAAATAAATCGGAACTGGTTAAAGTTTGCTCTTCGTGTGGTATCAGATTTTATTTGCTACATTTTATAGCAAGCCAGGTTTATGACCCGCTCATCTTCATCTATGTCCATTCCCAGTTATTTTATTCAAATTCACCGTTATCAATGAAGAGAAACGACCCCTGATGTGCATGGTGTGGAAATTTTTCTATTGTGTAACTTGACCATTCTTTATGTTAACTCAAACCCACTTGTATTTTTAGTGGGTGGTAGCAAACTGCATCCATATGTCTAGGCTGATTTAGCTGATCCTACCATCAGCACCAGAAGTTGTCAGGGATACTTTCTAGGGTGTGGTATTACCACATGATAAGTATGCCCACTGACGGGCATGTCTAACCAAAATGCTTATTTTCACTAAATCCTTCTTACAGCAGGTTAAAATCCTCTGCTTTAGGAGAATAATTGTAAATCTTCACAAATGCTGAACTTCAGAGAGACGGTCTGTGCATATGTATCCTAAGTGTCATCTTGGAAAAGCATTCCCTGACCTCTATCTTGTACCCTTTACTTTCTTCTTTCCAAAAATTCTCCTTTACCAAAGCACCCTCCTGTCAGGTTCATTTTAATTGACCACTTGTGCCCCTTCATTGAACTATAAATTCCAAGAAGACAAAGTCTGTGTCTATGTTGTTCACTTCTAACCACCGATTCCCGGAGCTCAGCACGGTACCTAGGCAGAAGAATGTGCTCAAGTACTAATTGAATGAATAAAGGATGCTGGGAGAAAAGGAAAGTCTTCAACCACTGACTACTATAGAGGTGGGATAGACATTCCCAAGTGAAGAGTGGAGTTAGCAAAGCTGCTTCTGCTGTAATTGAAACTCCCAGGAAAGGCAAGATTTAGTTCTAAGGTTGGAGTCTTTTAGACACTCAATGTATCCCTAATGCATGTTCATGCTTAGCAAGCTTGCAACAAGTTTCCAGAATCCTAGTCAACAGCACAGAGGAGATTCTTCTTGGAAATTTTTAATTGCAGAGCAAGTTAGTAATTATTTCGTGGTATTTTTCTCTTCCATTCTCCCTGGAAAGGAATTTAAAAATCAAGCAAGAGGCTTATAGTAATGACTCTGTGTGCAAGTGTGACTGAGTTTGGGTCCCCAATACCCTCATAAATTTTTGGTATGGCAGCATAGTCCTGTAACCTCTGTACTGGAATATAGAAACCAGAAGCTCACTGGCAAGTCATTTGAGTTCCAGGCTCACTGACAGACCCTATCTTAAAAAAAAATAAGAAAGAAAGTGATCTAGAAAGACACCCAACATTATCCTCTGGTCTCCACAGGCACACACAGAGGCAGATGTACCAACATGTACACTGTACACATACACACACACACACACACACACACATGCATGCACACACATACATGCCCTTCCTACATACACACAAAGTCAAACCAGATAATAACCTACATGGAAGAACTCGAGACCCAGGGTTTAATTTCTGGGAATACAAAGAAAAGCACTGGACAATGTCAACATAATCTTTCAAGTATTCTTAACAAATGCTTTTAATAAATTCCCAGTTTATTACAAACAATGCGGACATTACTCTTGCTCACTAACTGCGTGACTTTGACTCGGATGATTTGGTCGACTCCTTTTGAAAGATGACCTTTGCCTTGAATGTTTGTCCACCAATCAATTAATCCCTCTCCCCCTCCTTCTTTCTTTCCATCTTTTCTCCTCTCTTCAACCATCTCTTCTACTCCCCTTTCTCCTCTTTCTTTCCTGTTTTTCCTATGTAGACGATGTTATTTGAAAACATCTAACCCAGAATTTCTTTATTGATATATTTTACTTGATTTATTGAGGTAATTTGCAAGTAAATCTTCCAGGAAAAAAATTCATTGCTTGGATGGTGGTTGGGCTCCCCTGTTTGTGGGGAGTTGGCACCCTAGGGAACATAATTGGCCCTAAAGATAGCAAGGTTCTTTTTTTTTTTTTTTTTTTTTTGCAGGGCATGGAGTGAGTGTGACTTAAAGATAAAGACAAGAATCTCATAGTCCTATGGTGGATGCATTTCTCTTCCTGCTTCTCAGTAACTCACAGGAATGCTGGCATGGGAGGGAGTAGTTTTCTCCTATTGCGAAAGCAATAGCCTTGGGAAAGAGAGATGATGTGGGATTTCCCTCTGTATGCTGTGATTACCATTAATGAATAAAGAAAACTGACTTGGCCTGATACGGTAGAATAGAGGTTGCTCGGAGAAAGAAGGGCAGAGTCAGAGAGACACCATGTAGCCCTGCCAGAGACAGATGCCAGAACTTTATCTGGTAAGCTACAGCATGTGGCCATATACAGATTAATAGAAATGGGTTAAATTAATATGTAAGAGTTAGCCAATAAGAAGCTAGAGCTAATGGGCCAAGCAGTGATTTAATTAATACAGGTTTTGTGTGATTATTTTGGGGCTAAGTAGCCGGCTGGCAACCAACAAGCGGCTCTCTCCTCCTACAGAGAGATTGCCCTCCCCGTCTCAAATCAGTACAGGACATAACCAGACACCAAATTCTCAGCACAAAGGAGATTTGTTACTCCAGAGGGACAACTAGGGTGGGGGTGGAGGCTACAAAGGCAGCAGCAGCAAGCACACGAGCAAGAAAGTGTGTTTCCACACGAGTGGGTTTTTAAGGAGAAAAAGGGTGAGTTGGTAAATCCTGGATATATTATTACCCAAATAAGGGAACTACGAAATAAGGGACCTTGGGGGCTAGCTTTAGAATGCAACAGGTTTTAGCAAGGGAAAGGAAAGGGGGTAAAGGGCAAAACCCACGTGCAATGTTTGTCATGCTCGGGCCTGTGGTGTTTGCCACACTCGGGCCTGTGTTTGCATTTCTCCGGCCTGCTAGAGGTCTTCACTTTAGGTTGTGTGTATGTGTGTGTGTGTGTGTGTGTGTGTGTGTGTGTGTGTGTGTTCAAGTACAAGACCTACAACTAAAAACACAGGCTAAATTGACGTTTCTCTTTTTATCGCCTTCACTCCTGAAACCTTTAGTGTCATTAGGTCCCAGAACCAATCAGTGTGCTTCTTTCTGTGAGTCTAGCATCTTTCCTTCTGAAGACACTGACCCTTGATAAGTCTCTAGAGTAGGGAAGACAAGAGCCACAGTTTGGAAGATTGTATTAACAGCTCAAATGCTACCATGGCTCCCTGAATCCTTGATCAGATTAGACAGAAAAGACTAGTGCCACAGATGGTGCGGAACCTCTATTAGCAACTCCAGCCATGCCATGTGACTCGCCTAACCAATGGAAAGAAGGTATACCATCCTTAGACTAGATTTAAAGAGTCATACATACTAAAAATGGCTTACTTAGGCTTCCACCATTGTTCAGAAGACCTGTTTGGTCTGGTCCTGGGAAGAGGCCGAGAAACATGTGGAGCTACACTGATTCAGCCAAGGCCAGAGTGTTCAGCCAAACTCCAGAACCATTCACATGTGCGAGCAAGGGCAGCTTGGATCAGCTCAGCTCTACAGATGTGTGGGAAATAAATGTTTATTGTTATATGATGCTGAGCATGTGTGGTTGGTTGCTTGTTCCACATCAAAAGCTAAATGATCACAGAGCTCAAACTTCAAGCTCCTAAGAGTAACAATGCCTTAGATTCATAGAGCGTTCTGAGGTTGTTTACGTAATTTACACAGTATACATTGTTGGGCTTTCATGATAGACCTATGAAGTGTGTGGGGGAAATAGTATTTCTCGTTTATAAATGAAGATGGTAGAGGTAAAAAAAAAAACAAAACAGTGAAATCAGTTTGCCCATAACAATGAGAAGCTAAAAGGAAATAGCTACATTCTCCTCATTACTGGCTTCATACCTTCTTCAAACTAGAGGTGGTAGGTGGTGGGGACAGACCGACATAAATTATACAATCATAAGATTGCCAAAGATGAATATGGGTGACTGAAAACCATTGACTATTTGTCAAGTGGACTAGATTTCTCTAGAAGTCTGGGCAAGGAGGGGCATAAGTAACATCTAAAAAAGAGACAGCTATGAACATAATCCTCTGAATTGTGTAATATTACAAGGACAATACATGGTGTTTGCAATATGTTGGGAAATCTGTTAGCAATCTCATAAGCATTATCTCATCCACCTTCATAATAGCATCATGAATAATAGCAGACCATAACACCATATAACGTAACATACCATGACAGTGTTGTGCATGATGTGAAATAATTCAAGCCCCAGAAACTAAGTAATAACCTGCCAAGCTTCACATAGCAAGGACATGGTATTGTATTAAAGTCCAAATCCATTTGATTCTTGCATTGGCACTTCCGTCTTGGGTTGTAAAGGAAATCCAGGGGGAATAGACGTCATTCTAAATGAGCTGAGAGGCAGAAACAAGAAAGAACAGCAGAGCAAAGAGTGACTGGAGACAGTTTAGTGGAGACGAGGCGCTTCAGAGAGAGCCAATTTTCTACTCAAGTACTGATGATGACCAGTATTACTGCCGGAAAGGCTGTGGCTCAAATTGAACCTGTGTTATGAACCCCCAAGGGGGAAAATGCCAAGCATTTACCTGCCTATCTCTTTCTCTTTATTTTTTCTCTTTATTTTTCTCTCTTTCTGCAATGAAGTTATAATTTAAAAACATGAAGTGTGGCATAAAGAGCCCACGCCTCGGTGTTAACATCCATGGCATCAAAATCCAGCCGGAACTAACAGCTGTGATTCTTGAGACTCTGAGGATAAAGGTCCCTCCCTTACAGGATCATAGAGAAACTAAGAGATTTTGATGTACAAATCTTGGCAAGTGTCTGGGCCATTCAAGTGGTCAAACACTGTGTTTCACGTCCTTCTCCTGGTCTGAGAGGCCAGCCTTCCTTGTAGGAAGCTGTTATAGTTTGAATGTGAAATGTACTCCATAGGCTCATGTGGTTTAACATTTCATCTCCTGACCATAGAACTGTTAGCAGGAGGTTGTGGGACAGAGGATTGCTTGAGGAAGTGGGTCACTGGGGGTGGGCCTCGAGTCTTTACAGCCTAGCCCCACTTTCTAGTCTTTCTCACCTTCCTGAGGTAGATACAGCATGGCTAGGCCACCTCTCGCTCCTACCACCATGCATTCTCCACCTGCTGCCATACCTTCCCTGAAACCATGGACTGTGTCCCTCTGGAACCGTAAGCCAAACTCTTCTCTCTGACTTGCTTTTGTTAGAGTTTTTATCACAGCAATAAGAAAGTAACTACGACAGAGACCAAGAGCAGGGAAGCAAAACAAGGCAGAGTGACAGGATTATGGGAGACAGACTGGTGCAGGAGACTTGTCTGTTCAGTCAATCATGTTTTAAATAAATGCTGATTGGCCAGGTAGGAAGT